>JABMBR010013824.1:0-168895 GCA_018881525.1 Meteorus sp. PSUC_FEM 10030008
AGATATATATGTTGACTGAAATTCTTGTATTTTTCCCATCGCATCTATAAATTTTCATTGAGATAGATTCAACTATATTTACAATGTTATGTAATATAAATTTTATTTCGACGTGACACGAGAGAATTCTTTTAATGTTTTATTGATTGAAGACATTCACCTGATCGAAATGTCACCCGAAATTAATAAGTGTTAGCGAAATCGATCCATATCCTCAATGGCGTGGTGGAATAGAATAAGCACAAAAAGGAAAATATGGGCAAGTAATGAATTGGGACCTCAAATATTACGGTTGAATCGTTTAATTCTAATTCATTTTCATTATATAACAAATATGATGTTACCATAATCATATCTGTAATGTTCATGGTAAGGGTAAAGAGGAATAGGACATGAATTTATGACGACATGGAAGAATTATTGTAATATTCAATCACAAGTGAAAAGGTAAAAATAAATCAATGTATCCAACTACACATATTATTTCTCTTCATTCGGGAGAATTCGTCTATTGGTTCCTCTTTCCTTCAGCAATTAGCACCTAAGAGATAATCAAAATACTACAGATCCATTGATTTGCAATGTGATTGGAGTATACTGAGGTGTTGCCTTATTTTTCAATATGAGCCCAATAATCATCAAGACACGGATTTAAAATTCTTCATCGTTATTCATTATCCCAACTATTTACCACATATATTTCTTCGCGCGATGGCGACCCACTTGTCACGATGTCAACCAACAGAATGTCGTGTGAAGTATTTGAAATTTCTTGGTCTAGTCTCATCTTTGATCGCACACACCACAAGGTATGTGTGTGCGATGTACCTCAGAAATTGAGAGAAAACCGGTTAAACCTGTCGGTGCCTTTATTCACTCGTTAATAAAAATTGTCAGGGAGATTCACACGAATTGATCGCTATTCATATTTACCGAAACTCAATCAATAACTATGTATATGAGTTATATGCATTGGGGACATTGTCAATGCTGTCAGGAAGAAACCGTCACACAGTTGGAAAATTATTTTTGTGATATTGAAGTGTTTGGCTGTTTTTTTCGTATGTTTCATATTTGACAGGACCTGCTGTTATTTGAAGAGACACAATTAAATGGAACATCATGAAGCTCTATCATTGGGATTTCATCATCGCAACGACCTATGATCACCAACCAGGAGTGCCAGGGCATTTACCTCGAAATGGATTCAACCCTGATTCATTCTTCTGTTGCAGGTTGAATGAATGACGTTGGGTCATGCAGAGACTTGTATTAAATAGGCTTTTCTCAATAGTGTAGACGTTTCTTCGTTCAAACACTGATGAATGAAAAAATACCGAACCATAGTTGAACCCCATTCTATATCACAATGAGAAAGAAGAGGATTCCCTTCGTTTTAGTTTACATCGGTCACATACACGAACTCTTGACATAGTGAAGCCAACGTCGTTGAAAGTAAAATTGGGTTATAGAGCCTGCCAGCAAAGTGAGCGTTACTCATTAGTCGCGTAATCCATCTTGATTGTGCGCTCATTTCGATCATTTCTCCTGATGCACTGAGATTAATAATTTTATCAGATTGATTCTCTCCACACATTTACTATATCGATACAGTTGACAAGTATCTAATGAGTAATATGATTGATAATCACATTTGTGATAGCCTGAATTGAGGACACTGATTCTGATGGAATTTAATTTTGAGTTGGACGATGAACAGAATTGATCATCCGCACGGGTTGGAGATATTCGAAAAAACATTTTGTGTATATGCATATGATGAATGCATGTGCTTTAACGCAGATCATCAGTTTGGGCGAAGTAATTACAAACTGTGTAAATGAGCAATAATGTGTGTATTTATATATTGAATAATAATGTTTAATAAGATGAGTGTGCGTGCAATATTCGTAAGATGGAAAGAGAGCTACCTCGCGGTATCTCTGTCCAGGAAACCGACAATCGGCCAGACGGCTCGAAAGTGAGACCTCGATCACGTTCCACGACTAACTCTCCCAGGGTTAGGGGCTTGGCCTTAAACTTACATGAATATATTGTACAAATCAACAACTATTGCACCTCATGAATTTTTTTACCTACCTATTTTATTATTCTGTTTTTGTTCTATATAGAATTTTTCGAATTAGCCACTTGCTTCTTCAACAAATGTCAAAGAACACACGATGTCAACATTTAAACTTCGGATTTGATTATGAATTTTTATCGACAAACAAAATCGAAACGTGATTCATGGAATTCATGAACAATGAATAAGTTGATTGGAAGTCTTGATTGAAAATGTATCAATAATGAAGAACGAAATTTCCTGAAGAATTTTTCGCAAAAACGTACATTGAATACACATAAAATACAATTAATGTGTGGCATGCACGTGGGGCAGAAGAAAGTAGCGATTGGTTAAAACAAGCTGAAACGTTCGATTGCCATCAAGGTAAGAGTCTTATGGAGAACTCTTATGGGTGGTATGTAATGGGAGACGCACCGGCCGGCCGGCAACCATTCAAACACCGTTCAGTTCTCTTCTGCGCTTTGAGCTATACGCAACATTTGCCAACGATTCAATCGTGCTCGATATCATCAATTCATTCTAAATTTTGAATGTGAATTCATTAAATGAAACGCGTTAACGATTGATTGCATGCAGGGTTTTATCATAAAGATGACGGTGTGTGGCTTTTTGCCGCGAATGAACGATTGAAATTCATTTTTACTTTATCAAAAAGAACATTTGTTGATAAGAGTAATACAATAACTAATTAGAAATTACTTGTTCATTGAAGACTTCAACATTTTGCCTTCGAATTTTGAGGTTAGTCCTTGTTTTTATGTGTTATTGTATACATACTCGACGCTAAGTATTTAATAAAGTTGGACAAGTTGATTCCACTCATGTGTAGCAAATCATTCGTTGAGAGATCGATCCGGTTTTTGAGTGCTCTTCACTTTTCGGGCTAGTAAACGATAGTGAAACTTACTCACGTATCATCATGTCTCGCTTTCGGTTTAATTCATAGCAATCGTATTTTATTATACATTGCCACAAATTTTAACTGACACTTGGATCTTTCATGTTGTTGATTTCTCGACAATCGCATCAGAAGAAAAATCAGCAGAGGAGTATGATCATTGGCTTATACAATTCCAAGAACTTGAATTTCATGAACAGTCGCCTGATGATCCTCGCACGTGTTTGATGAATATTTCTCGATAACCGTTCTCATTATTTCACTCACAAAAAACTTTTTAGGAGCATAGGAATAAAACAAATTTCGGTATTTAGGTGAATTATATAATAAAACGATAAACTTTATCAAGACGACCCCTAAAAAAATTCACATTAGAAACGTAGAAAGAGAAGAAGATATTTAATGAATGAAAATAAATTCTTACGTGATGACGTGCGTGAGAATGTTGAGATGTATGTATTTATTATGCGTATATATAAAGATATATACACACGAGCAATGTATTGAAGAAAGAGAGAGAAATGTGGCGAAACCGTGGGGCCACGCTGTCTCGTATCATTGAATTAAATACTTCATGGCTCGTGTTTACAGCTTCTCCCAATCATTGCCTCGTTCTTCACATTTTTTTTCTTTTTCCATTTTACGATTCATTTTTTTTACTCCTCTCATTCGTGAATACCTCATGCGTTTGACTTTCCTGTTTTCTTTCTTTCCTCTTTTTTTTTCTTGATTTATTTGTCAGACCACCCATAACGTCTGATCTCTAATGGGAACGATGAGAAGCTATCAAGACCTTGTTATTGATCCAAGACCTTTAAAAGCATTGGATAAATTTTTTGTTCAATGCAATCTATTGATGGACTCGAATTTTCGTTCCTACAATTCTTACATAAAGAAAAAGTCCCGTAATTCAATAAAAAATGGTACATTTGGTTGAGAAACCTCACTACTACTTTATAAATTCATAAATACATATGTATATCCAATTCCATTACTCAATGGCAGTGAATAATATTTAGTGAAAGTGGTTCATGATTTTTTCGAGTGTGAGAACGCGCCAGAGTCTTGGACATAGGTCGTGCCAATTACTTGGTCATACAGCTCGTCGATCTTGATTTTCCGCGGGCGTGCAGTTCAAGTGGCGGCTCACCACAAAGCGATCATCTTTCTCCCTTTATTTCAGTCTCGCTCACTGCATGATGTGCGGTTTACACACACAATATTCAGGGGCTGAGAACGTGTTTGGAAGAGAAGATCGACGCCCGCAGCGTCGTCTACCGTTACCACGTGCTCGACTCTCATCATCATGTGCGCATCCAACCGCCGATTCAATGGACGTCTTTTTTTTTCATCATCTCATTGCCGCACATCCACGGCACAATTTTCGGCCATACCATATTTCATTTATCATTTTTTTTTCTCTCGTGTCTTTTCGTTTTTTCATTTCAAGTTGAATTTTCTGGAGAGCACCCGAAACATTATGACAGGGTGAAGGGTGAATATTTTCTCGTATTTGTCTTGATGTGCTGTCAATTGAATCCTCCAATTTTAATACAACTGTGAGGAGTATAATTTATTCGTTCCTGGTGTGTATAAATAAATGGAATTTGAGACAATGTGATTGTCTTGATATAGCCAACATTTTGTATGTGACATGAAGACGCATAATTTATCATTGTAATATTTATGGTCGGTGATATGAGCGATTGAGTTGAATGTATAATCACGGTATGTACGGTGGACAAGGTGAAACCGCACGCCAGCTTCCATAGCAAAGTTAATACTGCTGGATGCGGTATGGAAGACTTTCTCGTAACGGCCGTTTAGGTAGTTGATGCCATTTCGCATCCATACGAGTGTGCCAACTACACCATACCAAGTGCTCAATAGATCTTAGGAATAGATATTTTATTTGGACTCGTCGTCAAATGTTTATACAGCCAATTTGTCAAGGTTGTCCCAGCAAATTCTTGTCATGATTAAACTTATTCTCACATGTATTAATATAAAACCAGTAGAACACATTCACATTTGTCATTTATTATCTCCCATAAATTATAGTTATGAAAATTAAACAGCCCAAACGAATTTGATTTCAGATGATGGAAGCGAAGATGTGTCGAGTGAGATGGATCTTGTTAGCCACTGTAATGCTGTTGATGGCACGTAAAAATCACTCACAACCCCTCGAACACAATTCCAGTGAGTACTGAATTATCACAATCGTCTTAGAATTCTATTTCTGCAAAAAAGAAAAATGATGGAGTGGTTCTTTTTTTCGTAAATCAATCGTACATGAATTATTAATCTATTTGGAAAAATGAAAACGAAAGAAAAAAGAGCACGACCTGAAGTGACTGGGTGAGTAGACGCGTGCACGGTTTGTACACGCGTGGGTCAGTAGGTCATACTCCACTTGGTGCTAAGAACCCTGGCGCTCAGGCGTCGCACGTTCTCAGACTGTTACTAAATGCCTACATGGTTGGGTCGCGTGTAACCAATGAATATGTCACGATTGTACGATGAATTTTCTGCACAGTCACATCATCATCATCAGCATCATTGTTATTATTTTTATAGCATCGCATAAATTTATATTTGTACACATACAAATAAGTTGATTATCGTGATATTAGAATACAATATCTTGCAACACAATTGTCTGACAATAAACATAGACAACGAAAATGGATGCTTGCTTTCCAAACATATTTATACAATAACGATTACAATGTAGGTACCAAAGCAACGAGCAACAGGCCAAGAATATTTTCACCACGAATGGACTATGATGAATGGACACCATTGGGTCGTGGTGACCCTTTGAAAAATGATCCAACATTTGATTACGTTCCACCAGTGCTTGACCGAGTTCAATATTGGTTGGACACACAATCCAGCACGGAAGCGTCAGCAAAACGTGATATTTTAGTGTTGGGTGTAACAGCAAAGAAAACAAGTCCAAAAATTCCTGACCATTTTCTCAAGTTTGTGGATGGACCAAAATTCATTAGGAATCATCATCACCATCATTCCCAACAAGAAAATGAAGACAGTTATCGAAAAGATTTCATGGGCAGTGGTGGTGCTGAACCACCGAAGATAATTCGAGCATCAAACTTCAGAAATGGAATAGGAATTGGTACTAATTCATTGGATTTCAGGAATCAAAATCGAATACAAAATATACCTGCGAGTTATTATCCAAGTCCTTTTTACAATAAGAATTCAAAACCGTATACAATGATGATGCCACCACCTATTCAACAATCTGATGTTAGGCAACAGCATCAATATGGAATGCAAACTGAAGAACCACCAACGTCAATGTTGTTGAATCATGATGAAAATCGTGATACCAATCCAGTAGCACCACGTCCATTCCATTCTCAATCAATATCTAACGCAAATGAACCATCAACATCATCATCCATCACACTCGACAAATCAAATCTTGTTTACCAATCAAGTCAAACGTTTGATCATTGGTCAGCAACAAGTGATAATAATCCATCAGGACAATCGATTCTATGGAACTCAAACGATGATATAAAATCATTTGATCACTATGGAGATGATCACAATTCAGCTGCGTCTGCAAATCACGAGGTTGTCGTTGGTCAGAATGCTAATATAATTGTTGATGGTGATAATGTGAATAATGAACAGGTCGTTATTGGACGCAAGGAAATTGTTTCCTCACCATTCAACAGCTCAGATGAAGATGGGCACAATAATCATCTTGAAACACATAAAATGCATATTGTGATCGCCAACACATCTTCAACATTATCCGATAATGTTAACAAAAATGAAGCCTCGAAACGTGTCACTGTTGCAGTTGTTATGCCTTCGAATTATGCAGTGCACAAAAAAGGATCGACAATATCGCTAGGAAACAACACGAGTGACATGACAACATCCACACCCTCATCATTAACCCGAGTTTCACCCTCAAGACAGTCGTCAACGATGACTACATCAGCGCGTATCGTACCGCGACATCCTTTGCTAGCACCAATTAGAAATGGCGGTCAAAAACCAGTGAAAAAGCTTCCGAATACATCGGAATTTTCTTCAACGACAATAAAAATGCACGATGGGGAATTTATAAGTTCTATGGTCCCACCAAAAGTCTCAGTTCCAAGTGTGACGTCTCTCCAACACTTTACAACATCAGGAATGAATCAACGACATCAAAATGTTAAGCAAGAAATGTCACGACCATTAATGGCTAACACAGAAGAAATAGTTGGCAATCAATCGCCACTGGCAATTATATTGAATTCCCAAGAAATGGAGAAGACGACAAATAGTTTAGATTCTGAAACGACATTGATATCGTCGACATCAATGACTACTTCCGCAGCATCAATGACCACATTTCCAACCATTAAACCCACCACTGAACTGACATTTTCCAATCCTAAACATCCGCCAAAGTCAGTGCACACGCCAATGTATTTAATAATTCAAGGCCACTCGAAAGTGAAGACATATAAGCCAACTGTGAATAAATATGGTATACCAGTTGAAAAAAATTTGATTGATGTTGAAAGTACAACGAAGCGATTTATCTCAAAGTTCGAACAGTTTGTCAATGATAATACGAGGGTTGTGTCAACGACTCGAAAAAGCGTCACTGAGAATAATCACGAGGTGAAAGCTAAGGAGAAACGAGTGGAACAGGATAGTCTACTCAGTCTTGTTGAGAGTGGTTTGAGTGCATTTGCTGCACCGGCATCATCTTCATCATCATCGCCACCACCGTTGTTTCCTTCTCTATTCGAATGATCAAGAAATAAGGTCTATGACGAATATATTATTGCAGTCAGTTATTTATTCATTTTTGTAATTTATATATTTATAAATGACGCTGTTGAAGAGGCTCGCATCAATTTGCGATGATAAATAATTGTTCCGGATGTGCCAGTGCCAGTATAAAATTTTACAGACAATCAATATTCGTTAAGCATTATATTGTTTTTATTTATGATCGATTGTTTTCATTCAGTTAGAATTCAACAACTCAATATTGAATTATTATGTATATTATCTTGTCCCATTCGCTCGATAATTATTATCTGCGTAATTCATATATGTATCTCATTAACACTAGTCGTAGGTTACCAGTTACCAAAACTCTCTAGCTCGTACTTCGAACTAATAATTAATTTATGTTCACAAATATAAATGACGAGATATTGTTAATGTATGTACGTTGCAAGCTTTGAATTATCCAGTGCCGTATTACTGTTTTTATTTTCATAGTTGTTTTATAAATAATTAATCTCAACTCAATTGCTATACGCAAACAAGCGATGTGACTTTTGTATCTATCTAATGATTGACCAATTTATTTATTTGACAATTCTATTAAAATTAATTATTTATTTCGACACGTCGTTTTATTTGCACAATATTTATTGGTTAATAGTGTTTGGAACCCGATGATAAAGCTCCTTGTTAAATACTCGAAACAAATACTGACAAATAATTATTTGTTTAGAGATGCAAGAATTCATGAAGGCTCATTTATATGCAAATGGACGACAAGATATTTAGTTTTACATTGTATAATAATTTATTGTGACTGAATGTCGGTTAGAGGCGTGACTTCTGGAGACGACTTTCGCGTGGCGAAAGTATACCTTTACGTTCGGTCAATTGGACGTTGATGACAACTATTCGGCACGCGGCACATGACACATTGTTGTCACCTGCCGCATGCTGATGAGGTTAAGTCTGTACTTGTCACGTGTGTCCTATTATGCATTTTTTCGTTGAATATAATATGTCAATGGACAATCGTATACTGAATTATTAAAGAGTTAAGTGGATACATACCGTTTAAATGGTGAGAAAATAATGAAATTAAGAAAAAAGAAGAAATGAGAAAAGTGAAGAAAATGTGTCGATGTCCCATGACACTGTCTTGACAATCTGGAACGTTGTTGGCACGTCTATACGGGAAATGCAGGCCTCATTGCACCACTACAGGAAACTAGAACGATAGAAAAAACTAACTCGATATTGTCGTGTCGTCATTCAACCATACTGAATCGGATATACAGTATATAAAATGTAACCGGAGCCACTGGATACGCAGAAGTTACTCATAGTCCTTAACATTTTATATATATGTCGCATCCTTATTTCTTGTCTATCCTTTGTACTCAACCAATGTAGTATAGGCCTACGTGAGTTCCAGAAACACACTGACAGCTCCAGCAATTCTTGGTATTCATGTGTGTTCAGAGAGTACTCGTCGCCAAGCAGTAGATCAAGTGTCGATAAAATCTGCTCATGTACATACATATAGCAACAGTTCAAACACTTCCTTTTGACAATCTCATACACGATAATTTTCTCGCAATTGAAGCAAGTCCAACTGTCCTTATCCAAACCTCAATAACACTAATTCAATGAATTTAACAAATTACTTATCACGATTCCCTAAGAATGTTATCAGGCATTATTGAAATGAATTCGGTATGATACTGGACAGCTCAGATAATGTTCATTCATATCACGTGTAAATCACGAATAATATAGCTACACAAAATACTTATAAACTTTAAACCGTTGTGATTTCATCGTGACACAAAATAACTTTTGGACAATGAAGGCAATGATAAAGATCAGAATGATTCAGTCATGTACAAAAAGACACATCTCTATACAAATACCATTCTTCAGATTATTGTTTTTTATTATTTTGTATATGTACATATATGTGTTTACTTGGAATCAACGATCATTATGTATTTTACTAGCTAACAGAATTGCTTTCATTCATATTTGATCATCCTCGTATATATATGCACGTATAATACATAACGTAATAATGGAAAATACCATTTATATCACAGTCATAGAAAGAAAATTATTTGACATTTGTCACAGGTCAACTACAATTGACAGTAAGGTCTAGTAGAGATTAAAAAAGACATTAATCTTATTAAATTCCTTTTGTTCTGCATATTAATAATCAAATCACTATGATACGACACAAGGTGTTTGATTTGCTCATACAATATTCAATTGACATGTTATGGACACATGTGAAGTGGATAAAATTTCTTCTTATATATTTAAATATATAAACTATCAACACATGGAAGATCCAACTATGAGATTATCTTCTCATGTAACTTGTACATAAATTATGAGACATTTGCGAACGACGTTGACTTCTCGCGTGGTGTAACAGTACAAATTCTAAATTCATTCCGTACGTCTGCACAAATGCGATAAACACTGCATATGTGCGTGCATATGGATGTGATGAAACCAAGATGTGTCCAATTAGTTCAACTATAAACAGGACAAAGTGTACATGACTACATATATTAAACTATATACTGTCATGTTCGTAAGTCTGTTGCACCACGTTCGAAAATTATCTAATTGTTTTATTAACACTTTGTCGTTGACTGTTACCACACTATCACTACTATTAATTTTTCACCCTTCGCTCCCTCTCCAAATCCCTCTCACAATTAAATATAGGCTCCCGTAGAATAATTTAAAATTTCGAAAAAATTGTCCAAGAATATGTAGATGATGATATTATAAGAATATTTGTAAGAAGAAAATGAAGGAGAAGTTAGAATGATGGAAAATGTCTAATTAAATTGATGTAGCAGGATTTTAAATCGTCGGTTCCACAGATCTTTCAAGTTCATTAAGTGGAACAAGCGTTTGTAGCGAAAAATATCGAGATCTATCGCCTGCATCAACGCTCGTTATATGCTGGAATTGACATGGTTGACTGATGTTACTCTTAGCTGGTAAAACAAATTTTTTCGGCGTTGGGTGTTTCTTCTTTTTTTTCTTGCCGGGTACTGAAAGACTTATATTCTCCGGACAGGCTACGAGCTGTTCAATGTGTTGCCATAAATCATTAGCTGCTTTTGAATTATCAAAGCTCAATCCAGCCAGGCGTGTATGGTCTGTAGATAAACACATTGTGTGAAAGGCTGGTCCAGACACCTATCAATAAAAACAAAAGGTAATTTTTTTCGTTTGTGTACAATAAATTAAAGTATTATTTGGAGCGTGGAACATTTTTCTCACTTTGTATGACGATAAATTGTCGATTGTTTCACGCCACAAAGTAAAACAACTTCCTCGTTCTGCAAGAAGAATTTGAATTTGTCGTTTAGATCGTGAGCGTGTTTCACCCAAGTCCAACACAACCACAGGAATGCCCGTGAATCTCAGCTCCCATTGCTCGCCTTGTGTTGCACTACCCACATATAAATTCGCCAGTGATTCGCAAACGAATACCTACAATATAAACCTCATATATAGAAATTTTACAGAACATTGCAGTGTTGTTTGAATGAAAACAATTTAAAACGAAAGTATAGCAACCTGTGACTTCAATCCGCGAAAAAATGTCTCAACTTGTTCTCTCTCTAATTGACTGACTGGTTCCAATCGGTTTTCATCACTATTCTCAGAACTGCCTTCACTTCCTTCGTAACTTGACGTTGCTGAAGTGTCCGCTTCACCTGTTGATGACAATCGTCGTCTTTGATTGGTGCTACTATACTCGCTATAGTAAGACGAACTGTGTAAGGAAAGGTTCGATTGAAGTGTTGGACAGGAAGACGCGTACGTTGCCCCGTTCATGTTTGCAACTGAAACAAAAATTCCTGCATTTCATTATCCTTACGATGACTTAACCTCAACTTCTCTCCTGAGCAACGATGGAAACTGCACAAAACAAATTCGTGTTCGAAATATTGAGGAGTAAATGATAGCAACTGCTATATAACAAAATGATACAGAGGAAAAGTTTCACATAAAATAGATATGTATAACACGATACGACACCATCTAACACCGGAAGTGCATTCTCGTATGTGCAAGTAGACGAAGATATACATTATATGCGCGTGTGCGTGTCGGTAGTTCCGTCCTCAGCACATTGTTTCCTACACAGTGTATGATAAGCCACCTCGAACATATTCCTCATCGTCACAACGTCAAGACTTCATGTATACATACTGTAAATTTTACTCTACATCATCGAAATGTTATGTGTGCACTGTTTCTCAGGCAATCAGACACGGCACGCTCTTCCCACGCTTCTTTCCCTATTTCCTTTCTTTTTTTTTTTCTACGTCTCTTTTTCATTTCTTTAGTCTTCAGTATGGATCACTCTTGAGGAATTTCAAAACTTTTATATATTCCTTCTTTATTATATTTTCACTATGCATTAATAGTTTCACAGTGTATGTATTGTATTCCCCCTATAACTGATCTTATGTATACAATTTAATGGAGCAAAACATTATAATAATAAAAAAAAAATGATTGCCAGTTAATTGACCGAATATTTTTACTTATGATAATTATCTACATCCTTTTTTCTGTTATTCATGTGCACAATTAGCATAAATGATTATGTATAAAAATTTATACACTCATCGTATACATAAGATAAATCAAATTTTGGATTAAAAGTTTAATATTTCATTAGTGTACATTGATTTCATGTTATAGAGATCCGATGTTGTGACATTAATGATTCACTACCGTGTTGTTGTCTTGTTCCACTTGATATTCTGTCACTCTCGTTCTCTTTTTTTTTCCTGTTAATGTCAGTGAGAAATATGTTAGTCTTGTCAATGATACACTTTCTTGGCCTGAGGCATCATTGATAATTTTCGCCACAATAAGAAATATTCCCGTTATCACTATAATATAGTTGGAGGTAGAGAAAACTATTTTGTCCAAGAATAAAACAACATGTAAATATTAAAGGTAAAGTTAATATCTGATTACTCTATAAATACACAGTGATGTGTTGGTGTTGTTGTAGCGCGCTAAGTCCATTATGAAAATGATATTTGTTCCGGCGGTGTTATTGGCTATACAATCAAACGTTGAAAGCAACCGCTCCGATTAATCACAAATTGACTCCTGTGTATGACACAAATATGAGATCAAATGAGTGGGTATACAGTAATTAGACTAATTATTGTTACAGGGTAATGGCACAATGACAGTACTTGAGGAACACTATGGAATAAATATAGCATGAAAGAATGACATCATTGCTGCCACTTTATACATAATCATTAACCTTCGACTTGAAAATATTATTTGTTTCATTTACTCATTTCATTTTTTTCATAGTCTCTAATTTATTCTCATGCCCAAACGTTTTTTCATTAACATTTTATAATATCTCATCGTTGCATCCACAATGTGCGGAGAATATTTCCACTATTTTTTAACAACCACACTGTTTTATACAGATGCTCTGACGTAATGTTCTCCGTCTTATTGCACATAGTTGTATTTGTTTTTTTTTTGTTTCTTTCCTCTCAATATTCACATCGTGCGCAGCAGTGTCGCTTCCAAGAAATTGCGTTCAAGTTGTGAGTAATCCCTTTGTTCAATACCAATGAACAATTGTCCTATGCAATCGTAGCGTTGATTTTATGTGTTATTAAAAATATGATTGCGTAAACTGAATTGAATTCCACAGTGAATGATAGAACTTGATAGATTAATAATGATAATGATATAATAATTTTTCTCTTCAGGATGCAGTTTTTTTTTCTTCCTGCATTTAAACTGCGAATTTTTTTCATCACTGTGCAAATTTTATTATACCAGTATGTCTGCTAATAATTCTTTGCCTACAGGCACATTAATGTTTTTTTATTCCTTGTCTTTTGCATGAATGTTTTTCCCTCGTCTTTTTTCTTTTCTCTTCTTCAATTTACGCGATGGGAGACGCTGGGTGCACATCGCGTTTGTCTCATAGAACCGGATATGAAACAGACCCCCTGGGCTTGATGAGGACTGATTAATTGAAAGGAACGTTAGATGAGTTGATGACTCATTGTTCGAATAGATGATGCATACTATCAAGTGCATAAAATACTGTGAGAAAATTCTATTGGTACAAGGATATACCTCCATCGTAAAGCGTAGATTTGTGAGGACGTATTCACAAGTATTCATTTTGAACTATGAAACAACAGAGAGCATAAAAAAATTACGATTTGATTTATGATAAATTATAATATTGTGCATATCGAAGTTTTCCGTGTGATCGAACGCGCCATGCTTCATGAGAAACGTGGAATGTGCTACAAAAAAATATAAAAATATTACAACAACTCTTTTGTGTTCATTCTATCGATAATCCAATAGAATGTGAAATAAATAGATTGGATTTTATCACTCAGTCTGGAAAACATAATATTTCGCAGCAACTATTGCCTATCGCACGAAACTGCCACAACCTTCACATCCAATGATAAGAAGACAAAATTGTTTATCTATCAAATTAGTTGCATGATGTGTCATACTTGGTGAGACTATGTACTTTTTTCGATAATTCAATAATTCTTGTTGAACGTGAACTTGTACAGTTTTGATAATCTGCAAAACGATAAATGCTGATCCACGCCATTCATAACTCCCCTGACTATTTTATGTGCTCACGAAATGCCTATTTATTATCATTTTTGCCATTTTTCCACGTCCAAATTTCATTCATGAATATCTTTATTTATGACTCACCATAACAACTGAGGAAAAAGTTTTCATATACATTAATCTCTTTGATGTTCATGGGGATATACACTGTAATAATCATAAATAAAATGTGACTTTCGAATATTGTGAGAGATTGATTTTTATTTAATTCAACACGTGTACTCATCACAATAATGCTACTGAGATAAATCTCATTGGCATTTTAGAGACCAAGTTCACAATTGAACTCTACAAATTATTGTTTAACTATGCAACATAACCAAAGAAATGTAGGTTATACACAAGTGATTCTTCCGATACAATACATTAAATAAAGCAATGAAACTTGAAAAAAATAAATGAAGAATCGAAGGAAATATAATTTCAAGTACGAAAGAAGAGAGAACAAGAGAGAGCGGTTTGACAAGGGGGGACCCAAGCAAGAAATGAAGTGAGGAGAGAAAAAAAAGGAGAAGACACGGTCAACGAACCAAGTCGGGGTCCGCACGCCGTATAGTCTCTGTGACTCTTCCTTTACATTTCACGCGAGATTTTACATATACACACAACGATGTTGGGTTCGTACAGCTTTCAATGCTGCACCTGAAGATCCGAAACCTTGAGCTCTCAACTCTTCGAGAACCAATTTATATACATATGAATATAACACAAGTAAACCCATGGCCTCTTGTCCCGCATGTCCCGGGGAAAGTTTTATCCATACAAACATTAATACATGTGTGTGTATAGGCACATTTGAAAACATAATAAACACATATCGTTTCTGGTGTACAATAATATCAAATGAAAAAATGAATTTTTCAAGAAATCAACAAATGCGCATGGCCATGAGTGAACAATGAGAATTTTTCTTTCTGCTTATGGTTACATGGTCATGAGAACTTTTTTTTCTGTCCCAAAAAACAAGAAGGAGAAATATCGGTACACAATCACAGACGACGCACCTCTTTTTTACGTAGCATATTTTTCCTCAACGATGAGTCACAATGCTAACAGACATTTTTATCCATTAATCATATTTTTTTTTATTATTTGTGTAACCATTGAAAGAAAAAATTGTTGAAACCTGATTGCTCGCACGCACGGATTTGTTAATCATTATTTCATGTTTTGAAAATGTATGACGATACTGAGTGAAATGAATGTACAAAGAGAAAAACAAATAAAAAAATCGCGTAATATTATCGTGGTCAGATTGGAATTGATGACACTGAGTTTGGTATCCGAGTGACATACTGATCCAATTGCTACGTATGTATATATGAATTTATATATGTATGAACAGTAACGCCTCCCAATTACGTGTGCATATTTATCATATATACTCGGCGTCTAACTCGAGTAGAATAAAAAATATAGCGTGTCACGCGCATTTCACAGGATACACGCTCTTCAACTTATCCCTCGACAAGCACTTTTGAAATATCTTTCACGATCGACATGCACAAAATAGAAATATATTATTTCATAGCATCCGGTCTCCACTCAATGGACTTGGTGCCCTCATGCCTTGGCAAAATCTGAAGAATTTTTATTCCCGCCAAAGTATCGTGTACTTGAACACGAATATATTTAATGCTATGATTCCAACGCGAGTAAACCGGAATATAATGAATGCTACTTAGCTAATATAAGATAACATGCTGTAAATATGCTTGGTATGTGTAGAATTTCTAAGTACGTTATCATTACTAAACTATTTCATACAGTGATGAGTTGAGAGAAGACGTGGATCTTTATCGTGACATAAAAATTATTTGTCTCTCGATTTCAATTCATCAACGATAATGGAAACGGTTCAAGTATTTCTGTAGAAGTTTTATCAAAAGATTCGCCAATCATTTGTCCTGATTGTGAATTGATTGTCGAGTTATCATTGTTGGGAATGAATCTAGATTTATTCAATCACGTGAGAATTATTTCAGAAGGTACGTTGAGAGTTGAAATGAATTGTTACAAATATTTGCACAACTGCAGAATAAGATTTCGGTGAATAATCGTGTTCATTTGAGAGATAACATCGGCTGCAAACTTTTTTTTTACAGTAATACGAACAGAAAAACAATTGTGTAATTCATACCTACGAAAAAATGTCTACAATTTAAAATCTTGGCACTCAATATGATGATGAATTTATAGAGTTTGAAGAACAATCGTGAATCATCATTATTTAATCAACAATCACTTGAGGAGTAAATATCAGAAGACACTGTACACAATAATCGATCTATGATTTTTATATCACACTTTGAATCCACTTCATCCAATTAATTTTTTCTTATCAATTCTGTGAAGTCTTAACTACGGTTTATTATCGTGAACAATGTCCGATAATGATTTCATTCGAATCGTTATCACAATGAGGGAAAAAGTGTTGAAACGGAATGAACGGAACTGGGAATATTCAAATTCAGAGGTGATTACTCCACGAGTATTGGCGTTGGACTGAGCAGGAGCCAGGATCGAGACTATGCCGCGATGTGCGTCACAATACTATGATGATGGCGGGGCGACGTGGCCGGGAGAGCTGGAGCTTGCCTTGCGAGCTCGAGAATATCTAGGTATGCATGTAGTCAAAGCCATGTACATGCATACTTTGATCATCCAGACTAGCACAGAAAATTTCGTGCTCCTGCGCATAGCTCAAATGTTATATGGATAAACATGTTGAATGAAAAAGTCTACATATACATATTGCATTGAAAAAAAAATATTGTATTTTCCATACATATATATTATGAATTACATTGTTCGAATATAATGATCAATAACGTGTCCGAAAATTTCAAAATGATATCACTCTAAACATCACAACATTGAAAATGTCCTATTGTTTCCTCAAGAATGACAGCAAGAACAATTTTACATGAAACAGCTCAACGACATACAACTGACTTTAATAATGACCGAAAACTTTCTCGAATTGGGGCTGGAAAAAGTTCTGTGTCACTTGAGTACTATCAATCCGGAGATAATAGAAGTCGAGGAATAGCAGTTCCTTAGAGGGTTTTTGAATTGGATGACCGATCTTATCACAGCAATTGAACAAAAAGCTGGAGAATCAAATTATTATCTGAGTTTTATGTCATGCCAATTATAGAATTCTTTCTCTAACCGGCTTTTAGAACATTCGATTGACGAATCCGAATTGAAATGCAGTCATGTATATCGGACCGTGATTATGATGGAAGTATACTGTTGAATATAAAATAAAAAATCCTAACTTTCAAACCACATGACATACGTCGATGATAATAAGCATGGGATTCATTAAACTTTATGTTAATTTGTAGAACGCTATACTTATGGGTAAGAGTATGGAGATAAGTCCAATGCCTATGTTGGAAGAAGAATTGCAGCCATCACTATCACAGATTTCACATGTACTCAAATCCTGATGTGTTGCTTTCGCATCCTCGCACGGATTCTCTGTCTTCCGGATGCATTTTCGTTCTATTGTGGGTTTATCGTTGTCTGAAAACCATTACAAAATTATTGACATTCGCTCTTAATGTGGACTGTTCATTAGTTATACTCTTTGTATAGTTGATCTTACCCTTATAAATGAATTTGGCACATTGATATTCATGATCATGTTCGCGAATCAGAACCCCTCGTCTATATCTTAGTTGTTTCCCACCCTGGGTAGATGGAACCGGGCTACTTGGTGTACTTGTTCGTGTAGCAACTGGAGTAGTAGATGGTGCACCGCTTGGTTCGGATGTGGTAGTCGGAGATGGTGCACCGCTTGGTTCGGATGTGGTAGTCGGAGATGGTGCACCGCTTGGTTCGGATGTGGTAGGCGAAGATGGTGTATCACTTGTTTCGGAATTGGCGGTTGAAGTGGTACTCTCGGTTGTTCCGGAGTTCGTAGTTGATGGCACTACACTAGAGGATATAAGGCCCTCTGTAGTTGTTTCCACATCTTCTCCGCATTCGGTCAAATAACTTTCATTAGGTGGACTAGAGCAATCACCATTCTCAGGGGATTTACATGTATAACATTTTAACGATGTTACTGCAAGTCGAAATATCACAAGTTATTGCATAATTAATGCAATTAATGATAAACTTAATCACAAAAAAATTTTCATAGTTACCTTGATTGAAGTTCACAACCACTATTATTCCAACGAACGTAATCCTTAAAATATCAACGAATCGTATATTCATGATGAATTGAAAATGATCCGATTCGTCAGCACACGTTCACGACTGATAACCAACTGGACGTAGTCCAAATTTCGTGATCATATTTAAGGACAAATCTACGATTATCTCCCTTGAGTGCAAAGATAGTGGAAACCGAGCTGCTAAAGACGTATAAAATATCACAAGCAATCAAATAATGAAGGTACATTATTTTGGGAGGTCTACTGATAATACTCTTTATCAAAAACACTTCAGTTTGTCTTTGAATTATCGATAACATTTTTTCCGTCATGCCAAGAATGCGTAATTCGTAGCTTTGCTGCATCACAATTGATCGATTAGACAGTAGCAAATTCGTCCAAATCGGTAAGATCTTGTTTACCAGCTCATATAAAGTACATCAATATATTCAGAAATGATAGATGAAGCAATCACGTCTATGGTTATCCAATATTCACGTTCGATACATCCCATACGCTAAGTACCTATTCAATGATGAGATAAAAACTGGGATGAATGATGAAGTTTTCAATTTGTAAATCTATTACTCGAAGAAATCAGCAGTGGATTCAGTATTTTATTTGAACTGACTGTTATGTACAGAAAATTTATACGATATCATTAACAAAATGGTACACGTTCACCTCTCGGGGAACAGAGATGATACACATAGAAACTATTTGGGTGGGAGTTTCATGCCAACGACAGCCTATAATATATCATTGTAAAAGGTATCAACATGGATATCAATCCAAAATTTTTGTGAGAAGATCTATTACAACTATCATCCCCACAAACGTAGCATTCTTTATCGGCACTGTTTACTTCATTGTCACATGTCCATGATGGTGCGACACACTTTCGCTCGATCATTTGGGTGTCCCCATCTGAAAACCATTCACAAATTCGTTTATGACAAAGCGATTTTGAATAGCAACAAAGTTAACTTACCCTTGTAAATGATTTTGGCACATTGATATACGCTGTCATTCGCTCGAGCCATTACATCTCGCCGCATTCGAGAATTCTTTCCGTTTTTTAGGAGGACAAGAATATTACCAGATGGTAACATCTGAAAAGAGTCTGCAGAGAACGGTATTTCAGGTAGAGTTGTTTCAGGAGTCGCCAACAATAATGACTGAGTACTCGCAACAGTTGTAGTTGTTGCTTCAGGAGACGTCGAGGCCGTCGGTGTCGACGATGATGACTGAGTACTCGCAACAGTTGTAGTTGTTGCTTCAGGAGACGTCGAGGACGTCGGTGTCGACGATGATGACTGAGTACTCGCAACAGTTGTAGTTGTTGCTTCAGGAGACGTCGAGGATGTCTGAGTACTCGCAACAGTTGATGTAGTAGATGCAGGATTTTGTGTGGTTGATATCTCACACTCCATCAAATCCTCAGTGCTTGGTGACGACCAACAGGACCCAGCTGAGTCGGATCGGCATTGGTAACACTTGTGTGACGATACTAGAAAATAATTTTTCCTCGCTCAATCTCGGAGCTTTCTGCTACCAACCCCTAACAATATCAGCGGAGAATGAATGGATTATTCCCTACCTGTGTCAAAATTTATGCTTACGAATATTACAAAAAAAGCAATGAACACAGTATGAACTGTCCGAATACCCATGATTGATGTTGAATGAGATATACGTCTGAACACTATCAGATCACAGACGATAACCAAGTGAACATTATCGAGCTTCGAAGCAAAGTTTTAACATAAACCATCTGCATCGTTGTCGAGTGCAATGAGAAAGGAAAAATATTCCTTATCTGTACCGACACTTTCGCGATCAATAAAATCACCAAGTGAAGCTGATTTAGACAATCTACTGATAATTATATTTATCAAGGTTTTTATATTTGTTGTGAGATAGACGGCAATATTTTTCTGTTAAATGACAAGTGATCAGGCTAACACATTTCGATCATAACTAAAGATTATTAGTTTAAACAAGTGATAAGAAGTGTCCGCGATATGAGCAGTGAATGCATCCAAAATATTATTCCACGCAATTGTTCTACCTATGAAATATCATCTAACATATTTTTTCGAATATTCTTGACATACTTGTGGTGAAGCGGTAAGTCAATAAACCTAAAATGTGGCGGTAGCCATTCTCTCTCGCAAATTCACTTGCGGTTTCCGATGACTGAATTAGATTTTTGTAATTAAAAATAAGTTGGTAACCGATGTAAAACGAGAGCAACCTGAATATGAACCATTCATACGACTGAAAAAAAGAGCAATATGTCTTCATCCTCTGTGGATCCCAGCCATTCCACTCATGATCATCAATTCTACATATATGCAGTGGAACATATGCGGGTGAGTGCATAACAAATGTCAAGTTTAGTCCTATCACTCTGATTGTATCGATATCTTATCGCGATACCAGTTTGATTTCATGCTCGATAAGGTCTTTACCAACGTTCTCGTATCATGATATGGAGACCTCCTAAGATCCCACTATTGATATAATATATATGAAAATAATTCTAAAAATGATCTCATTACCTGTCAGTCTAGAGACTTATTAATTTGAAATTATATGTACTGCCCACAGAGAATTAGGACATCAGTAGAAATGATAGAAGTGCCGTGGGATATTGTATGACAATGTACAATGAACTAGCGATTTTGTGAAAACATGCTTGTGTGCAATGGGAATTTCCTTGGAGTATTCTGAACCAACTCGATGATTATCTGCTACGCATATTCCCACTGACAATTCTCCATCCATTCTTCCTTCCCTGCATCTTCTCTGAGCTCCCCACATTTTTTAGTACCTTCTCTTTCTGTTCGGATGATACACCTCAACCCCCATACCTTCATAGACCTTACCTGCTAGCATTTTCTCATACATATATATTCTCGATCTTTGTTGGTCGTCTGCTTTTGGGTTGTGAATGTCTGCCTCACGGAATGCGGTTGTACCACTCCAATGCTGCAGTTTGGTCTTTATGTTTCGAGTAAAATGTAAATCCACCACAACGTTTGAATACTTTGGCCTTGGTCTTCAAAACCATGCAGAGAATACAAAGACTATATGGAACATTTCATGATGGAGAGTGAGAGAAAAACTTCTTCCATGCCTGTATTCATTTTTGTTATTCATGAATTCCCATGAAAACATCGGGAATAAAAAAAACATGGCTTCGTTTATATTGCATGATTATCAGTTGAACACAACTTTCTATCGTTTGTAATCTGCGGATGAATAATACTAAAATTATTATTGCATGTGTAGGATTATGTATATACTTCAATACAAGCGGTGATATCCGCTGGAATACACTCTTCATGTCAAAATCTTTGACTTATATTCTCATCATCCAGACTAATGAAAGTTAAATGTTCGTAGCATTGCACTGTATCCCGAATTTTTTAAAGTATCAATTAATTTAATCTTACGTGAACCTCGCCCGGGGTCACGGTAACAAACTACTTCTTACAGGACGTTTATACTCGTCATCAATATCATGTAGATCAGGTGGATCAGCAAACCCACTATCATCATAGCGAGTGCATCGTGAACCTGGTGATCTTGGTGGATGAACAGAATGTACTGGATGAATGCTATCAAAAAATTTGCCATAGATGATTATATACAAATTGTTGAATGCAGGAATAAACTCAGTAATTGTGTACCTGGTACATCGAGAAGGACTTGTCTCTAATGGCTCATCATATCTCCGTGACAACAGAGTGAAATCTCGATGAGCTGCCACCATTTTTTGCAATCGAGAAATCATTTCATAATCCGGTGTACAAATTGGTTCAGAGATTAATTTCGCAACGGATACACGGAAACTTTGAAGCTGTGATTCACGTCTCGTTACTTCAGCCAAATTTTGCTTTATTTGTGCTAATTCATCACGAAGCAATTGTAATGAATGGTCATTAATTGATCGTTCTTGTTCAGCGCTCTCGGTCGTTGTGCGCATTTGATCCTTCAACATAGTGAATTTGCGACTGTATCGAGTACGCAACATTTCACTCTCAACCAAACGCTTCTGCAATTCTTCAATCTTCCGGCTACGTTCCAGTGCAGCTATCTAATGTTGGAGTAGAAGTAAGTTACACAGTCAAATTAATTTGTAAATTAAATTATAATACATCGGAAATTAATTTAATGATGAAATGACATTGATTTCAATACTTTGTAATCAGCAGCTTCTGTTAACTGTCCACTCAATTCACGATTTCGTGATTTCTCTTCAGCCAGTTGTATCTGCAAGCGGTCGACCTGTTTCATCGTCTTTTTAGCTCTATCCCAGATAAGATTTCAAATGATTCGTCATTGAATTATGTTTTTACATGGTTGATTATATCAAGAATATTCAGATTGAAGAACAAATACCGTAAATTAGCCTCATCTCTTTCAGCTTGTAAAATAGATTTTATTCTCACGCCATCTTCCTGAAGTGAAAGCTTCCTGCGTAGAAGATCTAAGTGTAAATCACGCCGCTGCAATTGTTCACGCAATGTTCTAACTCGTCTTTGAAGTTGATAAACAACTGAGGTCTGAAAATAAAACAACACATTGAGAACAAATTTTTTTCCCCCAATTTCTCTATTTACTCATCAATTGTCGAATGACAAAGCGGTTTTCCTATGCGTTCTGAATGATACTAGAGTGAAAACGTATCTATCTAGATGATGGAATACAAAAAGGATTATTATGAATATTTGCAGCATTGTTTTTCATTTGGATATGAAGTCAATCAAAATGAAAATGTTGCCTGCGGAGACTACGGGCTTACTTCTTTCAGACAAGGTAGCTCGAACGACCGCTCCCTTCGGATCCTGGGGAAGGTCGTGTAGTTGTAGACTAGCTGTGATAGCATATACAAGGGATAACAGACAATACATAGACAATCACACGTGACGTTGAATAGAAATGAAAAGGAAAATTCAACAGAAATTATCGGAGTTGAAATAATGGATTGAATTATCATTCGATATTCTTTTATCACCTTATCAACAAGCTTGTCAGTTTCCAATCGCGCCAATTGTTCCGCTCGTACAAGCAGCGCTTCTGTTTGTAAATCTATGCCAATCTCCTGTGAGATTTCATCCATCTGCATCGCTTTACCCAGACGCTCCAAGAATAATGTGAACTGAAAATAATATTGCGATTTTCATAGCGTAAATGTCATTTTCCTTCTGCGCTCCGTCCATATTCTTTGCCACCTACACTTTGTTTGTCACGTCGCAAGGATTCTCTAGTCAATTCACAACTAGTTAACTCGGACTCCATTTTATGAATTTTCGCCTCTAATGTTGCACGATCCTCTTCTAGATTTCGCATCTTCATCATACTCGCTTCCAACAATTCACTTTGACGATTTGATGAGTCTGTAGCAACAGTCACTTTCTCCTTCAAGGTCTGAACTTTCTGCACAATTAATCGAATTACTGGTACAATAGAATTCCAATCCAGATTTTATTGCACCGAGGAATTTACAACATGTATAATTTTACATACGAGAGTTAGATCCTTGTTGTCAGCAAGGATTTCACGTATACGATCTTTAATCGAATTTTCATGAGATTCAACAAATCTATTTGGTGTGCTAATAAGAATGGCTAACGATTCAAGGAGATGACGTAACTCATTTTGCACTCGTTGCAGTTTCTCTTCACGATTTTTCAGGTCATCTGTTGTTGCAATTGGATAGACAAAGAGAAATAACAATTTTATAGCGGATGGTGATTGATCTGTGTGTCATTGGAACTAGTCGATTAAAATTAAATTCAATACTCTGAAAGGGTTACACATCGATATCGTCGTATATATGTATTTGATTAATTGATTGTTAAAACCTCATTCGACGATATTAACATTTATCTCTGGTATGAAGAATTTACCTCGAAGTTGACAAATCACCGTTTCCTGGGTCGATAAATTTCCTGTAGCGCATGTCAGGTTCCTGTTTGTATTCACTAACTTGTCCCTGAGCTCGTTTATTTCCCTCTCGGTCACTCTGCATTGCATCTCAAGACACTCTTTATCCTGCGGTATACAATATTAAACTTAATTTTGTGGATATCATTAAGAATTTCTGTAGTTCTAAATTGTTTCAATTCTGGGTGACCTGGCGGAGACGATCCAAATCAGTTGTCTGAACATTTATCTGTCTCTGCAATTGATCTCGTTCTAAATTCGCACGCTCCAACATATCCCGACAGCTTTTTGATTCCATTTCTACGCTTGTCAAGTGACTTTCAATATTGGTGCTTTTCGTTCGTAAACGATTGACTTCTTGAACAAGTTCTTCTGCTTTGTGGATTATCATTTCAGGACTGTGATATTTATTATCACAAAATTCACTGTTCAATGCATGAGCAAGCCTCCGCACAAAATCCTAATTAATTTTAGTCTTATGTTATATATGAATATTCATCAGTCATTTGCAATATACTATGTCTTGAGAACCTGTAAACTTAATCGCGCTCTCTCCTTCAAATCAATCTCTTCCGCCATATGATGTTCCATCTGACGAATTTTTTTCTCATACTCGCGATGTTTATCTTCATGATATTTCACATCACGTTGTAAACTCTGTACCGTGATTTCATTACGACCATGTACAGCATAAAGATTCCTCTCACGATCTTCCAGATCCTAAAATTACATGTACCAAAAATTGATTCACAATCATAAATTTACTGAGTGCAAGATATTATTATGAGTTTATCTGTTCAACTTGTATTCTCTTTTTGAGGCTTGAAATAATTGAATTTTGTCTCGCAGCTTGCTCTCGGAGTTGATCAGCATCAACCTGAAGCTCCATCACTCTTTGATCACGTGTTCTCAAAGTATTCTTCATTTCTTGTAGCTAGAGAAAAAAAATTACCAGCATTAACGCATGCATCACCCACATAAATCAACATCATCTCTAATGATTACATCTGCATTTGAATAATTCATAGCGAAACTTAAGACAAGAGGATGACGACGATGTGCAGACTCACTTCAGCTGAAAGCCGGTCCCGTTTATACTCCACGGCCGCCAATTCACTTCTTAAACTAGTTGTGACGTCATGCGTCATGTCTTCTTCCTGGAACTATAATTTGGTATGTTTCCAAACATTTCTTCTGCTATTTGAATAATTCTCTTCTTTCTCTCCTATATCATTGACTGAAGGTTTTCGTTATTGGTGCTGTTATAGCATTCGCGATGTTAGCAGAACTGAAGCATACTATCGAAACTCTGTTGTGTGCTGTATGTATGCAAAAAGTGGATACAAAGCATTCAATTCGTGATAAAGAGCTTCGTGACTTTCCTCGTACTATGCGCGAGTATACATCGTGATCTACATTCAAATAGAATACAGGATTTAACAACCATCTGATACTCTTCTGGAAGTATATGATCATATTCGATTCCAATTCTGTTTGCATATTTTTATTCTTAGTCATTTTTAATGATGAATAATCCAATCAAGATTATTCCATCTCTTCTTGGAAATGATAATTGGAAAATAACGATACACATAAATTAAAGTCGGTAAGATTTCCATTTTTATAATAATTTATGACTCAGATGTGTGAATTTATATATTCATATATACGTATATACATAGAGATACGGTGGAATCGATCGACTCAGAATACTATGGCAACGCAAGTACTCTTCATTCTTCAGGTCAATAAATTCTGCTGATGCATTTCGCATCACTGATCAGTTAGAAAGCAGTGATTATAATACAAATGAAATATAACAACTGTGTGGAACTAATTTATAAACCTTATCTGGTGATGAAATGCATAATGTTTCAAATATCTTCAAGTCCTCTTCTGTATTCCCAGGTGTTGCTTCTGACTCTTCATAAGTCGCCATGGTATTTTTGTTTTATCTCCTATCGCCCTCACTTGAAAAAACTTCTAAGTCAAACAGTTGTGAAGCAATTGCTGTCCGTTGGATGAATGTAATTGTAATTTATCTCCATTCCCATTCTATCTCTTAGCTTTCAACCAATATATAGCTTCCAACTGTGTTGGTGCAATGTTTAAAAGTGATCGGGGTACGTTGGGATTCAATGTCAACACGCAAAGTCGACGCCATAACGTGGACGGTAGAAATGTAAGGGAGGGAGATGGAACAGAGTGTAGTAGGAGGCCTTGAACAATCGAAGGGATATAACGAATGAAACGACTTCGTATACTCCTAAAATGGTTTGAACACTTTATTATTCTCGGTTGCTAGGATTATGAAACTTCATATTGTTTTTCAGATTTGATCTACTCTGCGATGATAAATGGTACCGTTCGACAATTTGTCGTTATAGTATTTGCAATTGATAATAAAGTTATCTACACAACCCATTTGATGTAAATTCTTGGCCATTTTGCAGGTCTTCATTAATTATCAAGAATTCTCAGGGGTTCTTCAATAGTTTAATAACAGTTTTGGACATAATTTATACAGAGAGAGGAACGTATTAGAGAATTGAGTCGTACGTCTGAATGATGAATGGATCAAATAGTTTATGATGCAAAAAACCCAACTATACATTTAAATTACTATCACACAAGAATAACAATGTCCATTCATGAGTCTAGAACCATCTATATTTTCATTTCTGCATTCAATTCACTGATACAAACTTAACATGCCTATTTTTGGTATATTTTCCACGAGATAAACTTGATGCAATGAAAGCCGAGGAACGCAACCCCTGCGACGGCAATACCAAACATGACCTTGTCTTTAGTTCCACCCATAAGATAGACAGGCTTTGTCATGTCTTTCTGAAAATAAGATGATGGGAAAAGTTAGTATGGAAAAATTTTTCATATTTATTACAAATATACATCATAATTATTTCAAAATTATGCTCACCTGGAAATGTTCCATGGTTGCTTTCAATTTGGGCGGAATTGTAGAATAAGCTGCGGGTTTTTCTCCCGCTGTTCGTACAGGCTTAGTTCTGATGGTATCCCAAATCATTGTTGGTGGATCAGTGCGTTGAAGTGTTGCAGGATTCTGCGGAGCACGTGAACATCATACAGACTAATTAAATTATATGATTAAATTATGACTTGTTTCCGTCGAAATGTATTATGAATTGTTACTTCCACGATACGTTTCTTCAGGAAATGAAAAGGTAGATCGAAACGTTCTTAGATGAAAATTTTTAAAAATCTTTTTCGCAGTTCTGGTGCGTATCTCAAGGTTATTTTTGGATACCAACACTAAGTATGACTGCAATGAGTACTTATTCACCACTTATACTTACAATAGGAAAAAGTGGTTGAAATTGTGTAGAATTTTTCAAGCGACCTGCAAATGAATCAAACTGCTGGTAAGATGGCATCTCGTTAATGCTTGCGCAATCAGCTGTTCATGAGAATGCGCACGCGTTATACGGAAATATCTCTAACTATACATACCATGAACAATTCATGGTAGTTGAGTATCCGAACAGAGAATTATGTAAGCCACCTAGCGGTATTTTTCTGTACCTTGTTCAATACAACTTGTAGACCACCAGTCGTTTTGTAATCCATTAAGTAAGAGTAGTTATATATTTGAACTCACGATGGCGCTTGAGGAATCAATTCGTAAATCTGCGCATGAGTAGATGCGCAGCTGTATTCACCGGTGTCACTAGAGTTGTGAGCGATCTGTGTGCGAGAACAATCGTGTGTAGCTGAAAAATTTTAACACTCGTGTGCTCCTGCTTTATTTTTGGTGAAAAATTTCACATTGTGAAGGTAAGTACATACATTTGTCGTAATACATCTCCAAATCTCCCTTCCAATCATAGTATTCGATAATAATTCAGTATAAATTAACCGCGCGGAAAATATAGAGAATATCGTGGGGCTATTAGACGCCAAGGCCATGATAGGGACGCCGGCCGGCGTGTGCCGGCTCCTGTCTCTTCGTCAACTCACCTATATTACTTTCCCAATAGCGAATTTTACCAATTCATTTCTACAAATAATATGAAGAAGTTTACACTATTGATTCAAGATTATTGAATAACACGAATCTTCACATAGCTGTACATTGAAACAAAGATATGGCATTGTTACCAAAGAGGACGATCGAATGTTCTTGATAGAGATCCTATATACAAAAAAAGGTTTCCTCTCACTACAAGGTAACCTCCAAGCTATTTCCTAACGGTTCCCAACACAATCAATCATGTTTCCTTCTTTTCCCCCGAAATAGAGCAGATATTGCGAATTTGCCTGACAATTTCGATATGGGAAAGAAATTCTCATGCCAAATAATTCATGAATCATAAGTATTATCTCCGATACTTTCGGGTACATAAGTATGGAACAATCGGATTTTTGGACCGCGTGGCCCGGGATTATTGAGCTCCTTGGGTTGTGTCCACTCACACTTACATAGGTACACTCAGAACCCGAATCTATATGCCTACGCCTGTATTATACCTACAAGGCAGCAGAAACGTATCTATAGTTGAATAATCGATTCTACGCACGATCATATGAGTTCCGGTTTCTCTATCTGTTCAAGAAATTATTCTCACATAATAACGAATTAGCATCTACATCCCCAAGGTTATATTTTTTCATACTCCTTACATTCTTCCCCAGACAGAGTCATCTTCATATTATCCTCATAACTCTGTAGAGAACAAGAAGCTGCTTATCTAATCGATTATCCGGTGCACTTACTCATTCGCTTTATTTATTTACCACGAATCACTAACCAATGATTCATATGTCATTACTCATATTTAACCATCAATTTTAATTAGACCAGAGTCTTTTATCAGTAATTTTCTCGGTCGTATTATGTCCCTCGTAATCTTGTGCACAGCTAACGGAATCAATCAAGCGAGACATCAACTCGGGAATTTGATTGAAATTGTGAATTGATACATGGGCGTCATTCATGAATTAAACTTTACATTAATTTGTATCAATCCGCTGTTGAATTTTACAAAATCTCGATCAATATGTAATTGATATTTCAGTTTGCTTTCGTTACGTTCATACACATACACAAATTCAATATGATTATACGGTCGATCGGTTATATTTGCAGCTTGAGGCTGTGTGTAGATGTACTCTCTCAACCATTCGTCGCGGTATATTCAAGCTGCTGCTCTTCTCTCTTCTACAAGAGAAGACGAAAGGGAATGAAAAAAAAGATCAAGTCGCATGCAGTGGTTGTCAGACTGCCACTCCAATAATTCTCAAGCCCCAATAGTATGGATAATAACCCCAATGAGTCTATCTCCATCGTTTCATGCGTGAGAACCGCCAATTAAACACGAGAACTGGTTCTTTGAAAAGATATTGTGGATCGCGGCAGTACAAGCAATTGCGCCACTATCCCATCTTCCTTTCTCGCTCTCTCTCACTAACTCTTTCTTTTCTGTCACGTGTACGGGTTTATACACATGATGATGGTGATACGTAAACTCGAAACGATTGAACCAAAAATTGTGCATAAAATCGACAGGATAATACGAATAAATATATGGTAGACGATTTTTTTCTGGTAAAGTGTGGAATTGATTATTAATCATGTTCGTCAGGAAAATTTGTAATTCACCATGCTGACAAAGGAAGAATATTTCAGGATTTGATGAATTTGACATGCAGGGAGTGGGAATGATGTGGTAACAGCTTTGAGTGCTTATGAAGTAAGGCAATTTTGTTCTTCTGGAGTTTGTGCGTGGTTTATCCGACATCAAAAAGCTTTCGAGGTTATGGATAACTGTATTGCTCACAGGTTTGATGAAATATTGATAATTTTTGTTATCAATGTGTTCAGGAACTATTATTTCCATTGACGAATACCTCAATCACTTAACTCTGGTTCATCACGACATATTTTTCATTGCACACATAGAATATGGATGATGAATCACATGGGGGTTATGAGGGCATAGAAAACATCCGCTGAGCAGCAGCTGGTCACCATACCTTACTATACAACACTTTTTTTCCTCCTTTTTTTTCTCGGTCTTCCATTCTCATGTATACTTATAGCATTACATGTGTGTGTGTGTGTGTGTGGTGTAGATGTATGTGTATGATTTGCTCTCTCGTTTCTTCACAATTCTCCATCGCGTGGTAAATGCCGCAATAAAATAAGGGGGTGTGAGAAAATTTTGACATCTCTCGCTTGTCGTTCATTTTTGAGGTAATATATGTATGTTTTTATATTTTATTCTTGAAAATCTTATTTATGATAGAATTTTTCCGGTAATAACACTCAGAACTGACGACTATTAAATTCGAAATTTATTGTGGTTGGAAATAACTTTTCATTTACGAATAAATATAGTTCTCAAGGTCAGGTGTTATTGTTTGTACAACATCAACTCAAACGTATTTTTAATAGAATTATCACTGGAATTTGTGAGAAAGACAAGCAGCTGTATACTTCGGTTCATAAAATATTCATAGCGTATTATTTTATTGAGAAACAGATAAAGTTTAATTATTACAAAGAATCATTATCAATAAGAAAAATGTCTTTAATTGGTATGATATCAGGAAATTTGTATTTGATTTGATACATTATTTTTATGTGATACCTTGGGCAACTTGGATATGTGTTCTTCATAGATAACGGAAAAGAGCAAATATCTCTTTACGATGTTGTATAAAAGTTTTTTGACACGAGAAAAAGTGTATGAAATTTGCTGAATCGGTGCGCGCAGTGTTGTATTGATTGCAAACGATGATTCATGAAAGTGATGGCTCTGACATATTTGCCCCTGACAGTATTTCTATATATGTGGGTGCAGCCCCTTTCGGTACTTCAAACACGTATAGAATCGTTCTCAATCTCTTAGTCACTCACTATAATGTCATCTTGAATTTTTCATAGACGTACTGGACTGATTTAACATTATCATAAATAAATTTTACTCTTGTCGACCCTATTTCATTTAAATTTCTCAAATTAACATATTTTTTATGGGATATTCATCATAACTTCATCATCACCTATGAATAATTGGTGAATTATTGGTGAATTTTAAATTTAATTTCAGATAGTAATGAACACTGAATGTTACATAACAATCCCACGTATTTTAAGTAGAACTGATTGGCAGTTAATTATTTAGATAATTTGATTTATTCTTATCATATAATGAAGATAACAATTGACAAGAAATGATATATATCATCTGTGAATAATGTTTTCTTATAAATAAAAAATCAGCAAATACGCAGAAAAGGTTCTACCCTTATTATTGAAATTGAATTCTTAGTAAGGAATTAGACAGGGAAAAAAGGATCGATCAAGTACAGCAAATTGAAAAGAGGGGACGGAAATAAAGGGGAATTGTCCAGTTTGCGAATGATAGATTGTAAAAATTCTATTGATACAAATATTTATAACTTAATTTCACATATTAATAGCGCGTACATGAAATAATTTCCAGGTGTTTGCAATTATTTCCACTCATAAACGTTTAGCTTTTGTTTTATCTTTTCAAATATAGTTGTTTCCGTTCATGAAAAAGGGAAACACAAAACATCAAGCAGGGTGTATATTCTAACGACGTATCTGGTGTGTGCACATTCAAGGCCGGCCAATAAACTTGGCGCTTAAGAAAGTGAACAGTATGGAGTTTGCAAATCCACACACACACACACACACACATGTACGCAAATATAAAACATTTGTGTATTATTGAGAATTGTTTACAATTCCATCCGGAATAATCATCAATTTATAAATTCTTTTTTTTTACTAGTCAAAAAATAAATAATCATGAAGGATTACTGAGTATATCAAATTAATTCAGGTATAGAGGGTTAGAGAATTTATTGAAGCCTTCCTAACTTTCGATATCGTGGTTTATAGACATTCGGAAATTTCTCGGGCTTCCTGATTGTATTACCGAAAAAAAAAAAATTATTCACTTGGTGAATGTTTCAGTGACGTGTTCATTTATAAAGAATGAAGGTAAAATTTCAAATGTGACTTTGGACGTGAAATAATACTTTATCTGAATTAAAATAACCAACACGCCAAAAGAGACTTTCACATATGACAAATATCGTGTCGCATTATTGTCTATATCTTCATCTCATTTCAACTCATTTGCACTTGAAAAGCGAAGCAAACCACAGTTAGCGCTGTAGAGATCGACTGTCGCAAGATATAAGCCCTAATTCGATGCTTCCTGTTCGCCACTATTATTCATGATACAAGATAAATTTATGTGTATATAAATAGATGTGAATTTCGTTTGCGAGATATTGAGAAGAAAAAATTCAATTGGATAAAATTGCACAGATATAAATTTGTTAGATATAAAATGTTTGTTTCTTCTTAGAAAATATTTTTCTCTAGTGTATATAAAGTTAAATGCGCTCAAGTATAACTGCGAGTATGATTATCGTTATCGATTATAAATATATATATCTTGCGGCAAAAGTGCGCAAGAGTCTATCAAAAGCGGCTTTACACCAACTCTCTAGTATGACTCATTCGGTCAGTGAGTGCAATACTCCCTGAATATCTCTTATATTCTCCTTTCTCGTTCGTCGAGAGATGAGGGAAGGCCACGAAGTAATATAACAGCAAACTGTATATATATACGAAAGACGGCTGAATATACAGCGCAGTAGAATGGAAAATTTTTTCAATATTCTTATTTTGTTGGCGTAGAATGCGAGTTAAATAGTATTGATGTTGATTGGCTCGTTCCCCTATTGAGAATTCAAGCAGAAATCGTTAACAGATCATTTGGAATTGGATAACAATTGAAAATGGAAAATTTATCTTCATAGACTCTACTATGATTTTCGACCGAATTATATCGATGTGAAGGGGTGGGATTTTACACTGAAATTTTTCCTCTAAGGGGTGATACGGCTGTATATAAAATAATTTTCGGTTGCATCCAATTCATGTGCAGCTTCATATGAGATACGGTTTGTATTGTTTGAAGAGATCACGAAAAAAAAAAAAATAGATGTTAGAATGATACTAGAGGAAAAATTTCATTTGAAATACTGAGAATCCCCTTGACCTTAACCTCCACTTCGTTTCACGCACTTTGAGTAGCAGTTGTGAGTGTGTATTTCAGAGGCGTCAGCAAATACTATTTCGAGATTCAGCCCGATGGGAATTGCAGATGTGGCGCGATGACAGAGACGTGTATGACCGCGAGGACAAAAAAGAAAACAACCAAGAGATAAAAATGAACGAATAAAAATAAAATGTAAATACAGTTCAGAAGGAATTGATTATTGAAATTCTTCCAATTCTCTTTCGTATTCAATTTAATTTTCTCCATTAGAATTACGAGGGATAATAACTCGACGAAATGATTTTAATTCGATACTTCCTAGAGACAGAGTCCGTCAATTAATGTTCATATTATTAACCCGCAACATTATTTTTTTTTTAACATGTTTGAAATTCACCGGCAGGAAAATTTATTTTGAACCTCAGCCGCCCACAGTTCCGTCGGATATCCGGGAGAGTCTTCGTTTATTCGGAAGTCGATATTTAACCGCATCAAAATATCAACCTATATCAAACCCTGAACAAAATAATATAACGACCACTGCCATTTTCAAATGAATATTATTTCTTTCATCTCTCAATTCACATTCATGTCCATCAATTAATTATATCCATCGTCTGAATTAATATAAACTTTACAATTGTGGTTAATTTATGATTGCGAATGGTAGATTATTACGAAATTCCATGTGATTAATAGTTGTATGTCTCATATCGATCGAGCAATTGAATGGAAAATAAATGATGCAAGTGTTTAGAATAAAACTGTTTTGGTGACAGGGTAAAAAAAATTATAACCGACTTGATAGTAGCACTATCATGTTTATGCGAGTCATCGATTCCCGAGTATTATATCGGAGAAGCGCCAACTGATTTTTTGCATCGGAGACGTTATATGCCTAGAGCAGCATTGAATTACCTCGCGTTCATGCACAACGGAGTCGCGTTTCACAACAATCTTTCCTTCTTCCCCTCTTACACTTAAAGTGGGTGGCAAATTGTGAAAGTTACATTCCACACCTATCGTTTGTAAACGCGTGAACCCCTTCATTCTCCGTTGATGTATTACGAGCTGACTTGCCATTCATTAAGTCGTCATCAAATTTACGAGTTTGAAGATTTCAAGTGTCACGAGCACGTTCTGATAATCCAAACATAATAATTTATTATTCTTCAGATGATATTGGAGGTTAAGAGTTGTTAATGGCATTTTTGTTGTCATGACACTAAGATTACTCACTCAATACCAATAGAGCTCAGACATTTTTTCAACACCCAGTTTATCACCCGTCAATATTAAAATCTTCGATAACCTACTTGCGTTTTCGTTCTTTTTCCTGATATAGATTTCGAAAAAAAATTCAATCATCAGCATCTGCTCAGATTCAATTCTACAGTTGTATGAAAAAGCCGAACCGGAACGGTTTCAAGTGTATCTCTCGCATAGCATTTCTTGCATTAACAACCAATATTCTTTGTATACGCGACCACGCGCGGTCGCGACTGTTCGCTAGGGTGCAGCTTCCGGTTTCCGGTAATGAACGTGGCGCAAACAAATGACTGGACTTGAGCTGAAAAATTGCCAAAGGTTTTAAACACTAAATGTGTGTATTTTACCATTTGTTCTTTTATCTAATTTATACACTTCCACGGTGAATTAATTATTTTCAACAGGGTGATTAATTAATTTATCGTTCCAAACTCGATAAGGAATTCAAAGTGGACGGGACGAAAAAAATAGGGTAAAAAAGTTTTAATATGATGGTTGGTGCGGCGTAAGAGTAAAGAAAGTAGTCGATTTATTATCGTTAGAAATTGAATTACCTCTTTTATGATGCCCCTATTGACGTATACCACTTTATTAATTTACCGGGGCTAATACTTGAGCACACATTTAGATGACAATTCATCAAGTGTGTAGATATATGTCATCGGCTGTATACTGTCTCTCTCTTTACTATTGTGAAGCAATAACCGTGTTAACAAGATCCATTCTGTTCTCATTGACCAAAAAATCGTCACATTCAGATCATGCAGTTGTATTGCTCTTTTAACTGGATTTCTCTCAGCTACAATATTCAAATAGTTTATTTTTTCTCTGTCATTTATAACTAGATCGAGGGAAACGAAAAAAATTTCTATAGATATCACACAAAATTCATCGTCGTTAATATTTTGTTGATGACTTCCCATTGATTGCAATTCAAATTAAAATTATTGGACAATTCTCTCATGAATTTCTACACGAATTTTCAAGTGCATATGCTCCCACACGGGTAGTGAACTACATAGGGCTATCTATATATATATATATATGTGGGTGAAGAAACGGCTGTTGCAGGAATTAGGGCCCCGCCCTGAGCCCACGCGCGCAGAAATATCTCCCCCTTTTGCGTTTCACGATTGAGCGTCTCTCTTGTACGACTCAGGGTTGCCATACCTAGCGAGTGAAATGCCCGGGTAGTATACAGGGGTGCGCCCAGCCGATTCATTCCCTCTTTATCTTGCCAGGGCTCTCCATTTCTCGTTTGCATCGCATAAACAGAGGCGCACTTCTTCCCAGTTATTATAACCAGGATTCATGATATGTACACACCACACATTTTCCTATCTCTTGAATCCCATCTTCCTTTTTCTTCTTTCTTCGCTCAACTCCTATAACTTTTTTTATACCTGAATTTACTCATATCGCCAATTCAAATATGAAGCGGTGAAAGGTTTGCTTACTCTTTAAGTAATTGTGAATGTAAAAGTTCAAACTCGAGTCTGCGATTTGGAACTTCTCAACGAACTATCGTTGGTATTGATTACGATAGTTTGATTTTTTTTTTGTCATTGAAAATATCATAAAATGCATCAGGTTCGTGCTGATTCTGAAAAGTTTCACTTTTTGTTTGCTCATTAAATGAAGTAGGATGAAATTCTTCAGCAAATTTAGAAACCATAACTCTGGAACTGCAATGAAAAACTTCTCTATGTTATCTCCTCGGAAAATTTTAATTTTATCATTATACTATTTGCCTGCGATAGTTCTTTATCAATTCAATAACTCTAATATTTTTTCAACCCTGATAATTCCCTAAATATCGATAAAGTTCCAGTTCAATTTTATATATACGACAGTTTTCGACTTCTACTGTTTTTTATTCGCATCCACTCTATGTGACTCAGTGAAATAATAAAAATCACTCGAGAGAGCAATGGAAATTCCGCTCCTAGTCTATTCACAATTGAAGCGATGACAAAATACTGGCGTAATTTCGGAAAGAAATAAATTTGCTGAGTGGAATTGCAGAAGGTTAAAGTGACTAACAAACTGTATCCTTGTATCTACCAACGGAACCATCAACGGAACAACACAAAGACAAGTCGCGCGGACGACACCGAGGCAGACCGAAACGTACAACGCCACCAATGCCGCCACCATCGCTTGGTGCTCGCGTTCACGCTCTCGCTCACTCTCACACTTTCTTTCTCTCACTCTCTCACTTTGTCTGTTGAGCTCTCTACTCTACTCTTGTGCACTCTCGTTCCTCCCTGCCAGTCGCCCGCGCGTTACCAACCCAAGTGGATGAAACACTTCGTGGAGTGTGTCCTCGCTCAATTTTCCGCGCCTAATACAACCCACTCGTTTTTATTATTTTCTTTTTATTTGTTTCATCTTTTGATAAACGACTTGCAATATTACTAACGTATCCGCATCATCAAATATCTTGAAAATATTTTGTATTTTTTTACGCATGTAAAAACATTTTGTTATCCAAGTTGTGTGCAAATTTTTTTTCTATTCAAAAATCGCTTGATACAGTACAAGTGTTTGGTGAACAAAACTAATCGAGAACTTTATATAATACCGTACGGATACTACCTGGGGAATTGTCTATTTTTTTTCTCCTCTACATTTTAAACATAAAAAAACTAGTTTGAAACGGCGTTCTTTTCCAACGAGTGCACTTCAGTGAGTAATTTACTGTATCATCTTCCTTTTCTCTTTTTTTTCCCTTCGCCATTTGAGAATTTTTGTGTCCTTTTTTCTTAGTTTCTTCAAGTCATCGTTGCTTGAGATTTCATGGAATATAACGGTATGAGAAGACGATGGATGAACGTCTCTCGTGCCGGGTTTTATATTATATGTTTAATAAACTGTAATGAAGATACGAGTTGTAAGTTTCAAATTAATCAGGAATTATGTTAATAGAACTCGAAACAACTTCAGAGTGGAATTCAATTGATTGTGTACATTGACATGGTCACAGTCACGAAAGAAATGGAAGAATAAAGCTGCGAACTTTGATTATTGAGGCCATGTTTCCTTTTTGGAATGGGTGAATGGATGTAACGTTGTTTTAATGAAGGAAGTAGAATTACGGTCGACCGAAAAATTCTTCATGCCTCAGTTTGCCTGAATAAATAGAGTGAACGAAATAAAAATGAGTGCCAAGTTTAAAGTCGTGATGATATACGAAGTGTTTTAATTGTTTCAAGAATTCTTCGAGATTAATATTGAATTTCTCGCCACACCGATATGCAATACTAATCGATAGAAAAAAAACATGTGAAACCCGAGGATATATTGAATTAATGATATTATATATCTGCTGGTTTACTGCACCATCAAATCAATCATTGTCGGTTAAATTAATCACGTGAAATGAATTCCGAATACAAAATAAAATTCACCGTTCATTTTTTTTAGTGAAAGGGATCTATAATTTCTAGAATTTCACAGTGTCAAAAGTGATACCACGTTATGGCAAAATGTTCGTGGAACATCAGCGTGTGCGCGTGCCACTTCCTGGATCGTGAAGATACCCTGTAGCTTTGAAAGGAGTCTGTGTCAAACATCACAACTCATAAAATCTTCTTTCTGTTTCACAGAACTTCTCAGAATGATCCATCAATTTTTTTTTTCCATTCCTTTTTTTTTCTTGAGCCACAGGCATTATGAAAAGGGTTTTGTAAATTCGATGGATCCGATATTTCGCTGAATCCTTTTGCCCACAGATCCCGTGCTCGTTCGTGAGTTGTCCGCCATTTTGAAAGTGGACAGTAATCGATATAGCAGCGATGGGTATACGCAGACGAGATAGAAAGAGAGACTGCAAGAGAAAGACAGTAACACTAAATAATAGAGAAAAAAGAAATGAAGTAAAAATGCTTTCATTTTCGTTTTGTCTTTCACTGTTGGTCCCATGCAGCTCACACACGCTATGCCATGCGATTTCTTTGTGCCTATTTTGTGCACACATGCATATGCATACACACACAGTATGGGCCTCTACCTGCCGTGCATTCAAACTGTTTGCGACGAAGAAATGAAAGAAGCCTGGAGGCGTTTTTTCTTTTCATCCACGACACAGCACAATTGTGTGTTGAGTTTGAGTTGAGCAAAGAAAAAATGGGACACATTTTTTTCTACCTCATTGTTGTCCTTTCCTACTGAGTTTAACGATATTGGTTACAACTCATGATTGGTTGAATTCCAAATCGGTCATTATATATGAATAAATCGTGGCATTCGCAATTGATAGAGACAAGTTGAGACTGTGGTTTATAATCGCGATAAGCAAAACAGAAGACCAATGCACTTCAAGCTAGCACTCGCGCGTGCACCTTTCACTCGTTTTTCCTTGTCATTTCATACATAGGCACAAAATGTGTGATTTAACAGGCATTAAATATATCAACTCTGAATGGTCATGACGCACTGCTTAATCACTCAATCACCATTCGATTGTATAAACTCGTTATCATAATTTTCGTCATATCAATTTTTTTTTTTTTTTTTTTCACGACAGTAGTTTAGTACATGAGCACTGTGGGTGTATCATTAATTCTGAAGAAGCATTTCAGAGTGCACGTCGTCGTTTTTCCTTCCTTTTGTTACAATCAACGTGAAAATGTATAATGATTATGAAGAGTGTTCTTTTTAACTAAAAAAAATTATGTTTTCAATTATTTCTATAGCATTTGGTGTATAATGACCGCGAACATATTCAAAACAAACCACGGCGCAGTTATTCAAGTCGTCAAATCAGAACTGGTCCATTAAATGTGTCTAAAAGAGCAAAGAAATAAAAATTTTTTCATCAACAAAGATCCTCGCTAAAAACATCAACTAAAATCATTCGTTTTATGTACCAGTTCCCAACATAAAATTGCCACTCAACTCAAAATGCGACAAATGTGAATGCTTTTATCATGACGTGAAAACTATAAATATAACATTTCGATATCTATATTGGAGATTCTCATCGAATTATGACTATGATAGAATTCAACGCCGCTATCGAAATCAGTGGCTGAATGTAATTACAGCAAAGCAATAACAGAAATGATTCACGTGCGATAATGTTGTGTATATTATGTACTTTCTATGTATCGATAACAATACGACGATGATATCGAACATTAATTCTGTTGTTATCTCTCAAATTCGGTCATTCTTCTTTTTGTCGACTCTTCGTCATATTATTCCCAGTATACTCCGCTGTTTTTTCATCTATCTTTTTATAATGATTATTATTATCAGTATTATTCTTTTTTTTTCGTTCCGTTGTCGTCACAACACGTGCGCTCTCCCCCATCACTCGTATGTATATGTAAGTATGTGTACAAGGCACAGAAGTGTATACTCGACTGCTTCACATTATAATAAATTTTCATTCCCGAGAACACGAGAGAGACTGAGCAGATGTTTCAACAACGAATAAGCCGGTTTATTCGCCCTGTTTGGATTTTCATATAGGTGACCAAGCCACACGAATGATGGAAATATACAAAGGGGGAATGGTGCATACGAAAATTAAAGAATGTGTAGGATTTAATGCACGTGGCAGTGTAATCTTTAATACACCTTTCAAAAAGCCATGGAAATATTTATAAATATATATAAGAACAAGTATTATCGTCTCTAGCATGAGCCATTTTATCATGCAAACAGTCTGAGAAATTACGACGATAAGTCAATACAATATCCTCTCACCGGACGTTCATAAAAATCATCTCTGCGTGTATATAATCATAATGTCAATATTCGTCCTGGGACAATAAATCTTATTCGCTAAGCGTCTTCAAGACATCTTAATCTACGTTAAATAGTATTATACAACAGAATAAATATGTGTGGTTTCATTTTTGAAATGAAAGTGGGTTTCTTAGCTGTATTGTGAATGTTCTGAGAGAAAAATTTACAAATATCAAGTAAATGAAATAACAAAATTTCCGAATTTTTTCCTATGATATACCATAGGTGTTACAATGTTCTGTTGAATTTTTCAATGCAACGTATGATCCCTCTTGCCATCATTCATTCACCCTATTGCAATGATGATAACATCTTTAAAAAAAAAAAACGTGAATTTTTTCTCTCGATACTTTTATACCCGTGCTAAATTCACGCGTCATGTTTGTACCTTTTTACTCTCCCTTTTTGCTATGGCACACGTGCCCTGCTTCTTAATAATGAATGCGCTTGGGAAATTTTCTTTTTATATGGTTGTGAGGTGAAGAAGAGAAATATCCTCACAAGTTGCTATCATTCAAACTTCAATCGAACATTTAATAGGATTTTTGATTAATGTGTAAATAAACTATCGGATGTGAAATGTGAAAATGATGATTAACATTTGAATTTTTTATTTTGGTTTCAGGTAATCGATAATTGGTGAAAATAGTGTTTGAACTCACAACATCGTGTTCTTTCTGTTAATAAAATAAACAAGAACAAAAATTTAAAGAAACAACATGGGTGCGCGACACAGCAAAAGGTCCATGGACGTAACGACAACACCGAAAAAGGAAGGTGTACCTGCTGAAGGTGGTGACACACCAGCAATTGGTGATGGGAAACTCGAAAGAATCGAAGAAATTGATGCCAAACCAACTACTAATGGTGTTGCACCACACATAGAAACACCAGAAGAAAAAGAAGTTAAAGACAAAGACTCAGAAACTGAAAAAGAAAAAGATAAGGTTCGTTGATTTTTACAACTTTTTCCTCTTTTTTTTTCTTTCCTTATGTTATAATTTCAGTGCGACAAAATAGACATTCACTGAGACATGCCACCAATTTTTCCGCTCCACTATTCCTTTTGTTATCATCATTATCCGAGTTCCGGTGAATTATATACATAACATTAGCCTCTGTTGACAATAGAAGCTCCTTGAAAACTATTCAGAATACGATTCTATTGTTTCCATCACTGACGCAAGCAATCGTATTGGATTAGCCATAGCGCTAAGTTCTCATTAATGCACTTGATTATTCTTTTTTATTTCATCTGTGAATCGTTTGCAAACGCTACTGAAGCAAAACCGTTACATGAAATCAATTTGCTTTATTTGTTTCCAATGTTCGTTCTCGCTCCTTTCTTCAATTTATTACTCCTTGTGATTGCACTGTTTTTTTCTTCACTCACAAATAATTATTCTCCTTGTTCTTCACACTCAAAAATTTTTCAAATTCTCCAACTATTCTTCTCGCTCCTGCAACAACGAAATTTATATATTAGAACACTTGCAAAGATCAGGACGTGGAGGAAATCTGTAATGAAATAATATAATTGAACGCTATCAGGTGCGTCAAGGATTCCTTTCAATGATTAGCATTTTTACGACCCCGAAACCTCGATAACTGTCGTTCGAACGATGATAACCTTGGGTCCTCAATGTGCGTGTTTGGCGTTGGTTTATTCCAGTATATGACCACTGCTGGCATATTATAAATTTTCCAACATTCCATAAAGTAAATATAAGCAGTGAATAATATGTAGCATTCTATATCTTGCGACATTATATTTTACATTTTAATATTATTCGCAGTTGTAAACATATATTTTATAATGCATAATATTCCAAGTTTCTCATTAACAATTTTACAACTCTTGCCATAACCTCATCGACACGAGTTTTTCATGCGCAATCACAATCGTTTTTCTACACATATTTCATTACGCGCATTTCATTGTCTTTTGTGGTTGTAATGCTAATGAAGTGGAAAGGAATAAAAATATATAAATGAGTAATTCATTCGCAGAATGTGTGATACGCATAGATACTGAAATGACGACGTGTTTCGAAAACGGAAAAGGCAAATGCGGAATTATTGTGATACTCGTGCGCATATTATCGAGACACATTTTGAAAAATATTTTCTCAACATTTCCTCGCGTTTTTGGGGCGCTGAAACAGTAAAAAAAAAATTAGGGTTTTGATTGTGAATACGTTTCAGACGTTCAATGTCAATGTTGAACAATTGGTCGTCAACTGAAATCCGAGTATGATTCACAATACACAGTTTATTTGAACACCATCCTATATATCTATACAAATGTATATATGTATGCATTGTCTGTTGTCATGTTGCATGTCCATCCTGACATTCCACATCGAGCATTCAAAACCCCAGGCTTTTACTTGCCATATCAGTTCCCTTGTGCATGTTATAACAGTTGCACTGAAGTTTCCTCTGCAATCTCCCTACCTCGCTCTTCTCTATTCTGTCTTTGTCATGCGCACGCGCATTGCATTTTACTGTGTTAATCTCGTCATTCGTCAAATCTACCAAAGTACAATTGAGAATGTAAGAGCCGTCGTATAGTATCAACGTCAAGACAAAGTCTAATTTCCTCCGCTGTCAATTCAATTTCCTTCCATAGCATTCCTTGTGTATTTACATGTAGTAATCGGACGATTGGAAGAATAATCAGTGTAAGGGAGAATTCATAAACTTTCTCCTTTTATTCATCCAATTCACACTGATGGAGTTTATCTCTGGGTCAATGACGGATGACAGTGTAGACGACACTTCAATCATCCATACAGTCATATTTACACTCATCTCTCTATTCTTTCTTTGATTTTTTCACTGACGACATTGAATTATTATTAGAATGAATTCTATTTTATCGTATACTATGGAGTAGGAGGAAAATAGTTTATTGGACTGCATAGACAATTAATGTCATCTTCGATGATTATAGTGGTTGGAAAATATTTATGTTGTGAGTAGGCAAAAAAATTCATCTTCTTTTGTGCTTTTCTTTATGCTCTTATCATGTTAATTATAGAATGACGAAGAAACAAAAGAAACCGAGGAAACAAAACCAGATACGCAAGCTGAATCACCGACTGAGGGTGGTGAAAATGTCACAACACCGACTGAAGAAACACCCGCCAGTCCAACGTCAGTATCATCACCTGACACAAAAGAACCGAAGAAGAAGGACAAAGTATGTTCGCCACATATTGCTAGAATTTTTTTAGTTCCGCTAGAAAAAAATGGAAGTGTTACATATGCGAATTTCTTTTCAGTCTAAAAAGAAATGGTCATTCAGGTCAATAAGCTTCGGTAAGAAGGACAAGAATAAACCCGTCCGTGAAGAGACACCAAAAAATGGCGATGTTAGCAAGGAAGAGCCATTAACGGAGGTAGGTTTAAAAACGTATATTAACAATGATGACTAGAATTGATTTATTATTTCATTACCGTTACTGTAGTATTTTCTGAACGAGAATATACAGTCGTTGAGAATCTGTATGTGCACACCAGCAGATATAGTAGTAACTATTCATTTCTTGAGAATTACTCATGTCAAGGAAGTGAACAATGAAATCTTTATGACACCCATCTAACTTTTTCCTTCATGAGCAAAATAGATAGTAATGCTCGCAGTTGGGAAATTATATTTATTTATTATTTAACTCCTCATAATTATTCTATGAGTCAAATGAAAAAAAAAATGGTCAAGAGTTCTAGCCACAAAATTTTTATGTCCTTCTGACGGTTTATACTGCCATAAATGATATTTCGAAGCGCAATATTTATTTTATACTCTGTGCAATTGCAGATACGAGTATATATCTTTTGCAGTGAGAATTGGAATAATTTTCAAAATCTGGATCGTAAATTCTTGCATCCTCTATTTTTCATATTAAATATTGAAGAGTGCGATATCGTTGAGAAAATGAGGGAACGGAACGGTAAAAGAATAGGATGAGTATATGAAGTGTAGTGGAGGCATTTTATAGAGCGGTTGAAAGAGAGACTACATGACTCATCATTAAGGTCTCCTCTCTACAGGGACCGAAACATTTTTGACGTGGCAAAAACCGGCTTCGTCAAACGCAAAGTTGCTCTTCAACTCTATTTTGTATATCTAGGAAACTGTGGATATTATTGAACTCTTTCTACAATTTAATATGTCATCATTCGAATTGAAATGAATTCCAAATCCCCAATAAATGAGGTGCAATGCGTAGGTTCCATTTAGCTTCTCGCGTATGCATTGTTTTTTGCAGACGAAACGACTACGCAAAAGTTCGAAACGTGAACTGGGGAGTGGTCGGACAAGGTTGGATAGGCATATAAAAAACAAATTTGAACACAACTCGTTAGATGTTCATAGTATGCACTTTCACACAGTCCTGATGCATAACCAACCATTCATTGATCGTTACTCTTGCTCCTCCGCCTCATACCTTAACTCATTGTCCTTCCTGATACGCCTGTAACATATCAGCTCAATGTTACTTCCAATACTTTCTGATGTTCGGTTCCCTCTTACTCACGATATTCTGCTACCTTGACTGGTCGATGACCATCAAGCACGACAACACATGTATTGTATATAGCCCACGCGCGTCACCTACTACATGAGCGAATATTTTTACGCCATTCAATCGTAAATTAATCCCACTCATTTACAAAAAGGATCGTGTTAATTTCGTTTTTGTACCTTTCTTCCTTCATTCAATAACTACCAATCAATCTTTTGTATAAAAGTTTTGTAATGGGGATAATATTTCCCTTACGCAACTCTCCTATAATTCTGTCCTAATTTCAAACCTATTGGAACCACATTCGCATGACGTCTTACCCCATGATGTTCAATTTTCCTTCCTTACCTGAATTATCTTCCCCATATTTAATCGTTCAATTTAATCATTTATTTAATTACTGAATAACCATTCAATGATTCGTGGGCGATGTATAATAAATTAAAAAGAGATTATCATCAAGCAAACACTGCTGTTCAATTTCCAAAAGAAAAAAATTCTCGGTGCCCCTTTTTTATTTGTTCGGTTCAATGGCTCAAACTTCCCGGATATACTTTTACCTGGCCGTTTGTTTCAACCAGTTGGTTAGCTGGTGTTGTTGTGACTTCTTTACCTCAAATAGATATTCACAAAAAGTTGGAAAATGTAGAATAATATTCTACTCTATTGATTCTCATAAATAGGTATCACTGTCCCAACACAATTTCAACGCTGATGACAAATAAATGCAATTATTCATCCCTGACTCAGGCCACACTTATTCTGTAAACAACTTTGAGAATGTTCATTAATTACAACACGTTACATATGATTTGCGTAATAGAATTGTGCAAAATTATGTATTCGCAAGATCTATTCACTTTTTTTTTTCTTCAATATTTTTCATGGTCAAGTGCATGCCTTGCGAAACACACCCATACACCTATGTAATTCTCAGCACATAAAGCGTGACGCGCAAATTGTTTGTACTTTATGTATTGCATGTCTGTATATCGTGTACGAATTCAAAATTTCACTTATTTTATTCACGACGATATTAACAACAATATGAGTGGTATTAGTTCACAAACTGGTTCAATGTAGAAGTACCAACCATTTGTGTACGGATTTTAAAGAGAATAGTTGAGTGTGAGTGATCCTCGATGACGAGACTTTGCACTTCCGTGTCTTCCATTGCGTCCCTATATTTTTACAAGTACATGTGATCTCTTAGCGCTTCAATGAATGTCACACGGTTTCCGCCACACCCATCGTTGAAACACAACGCACACCATTGGGGTGATGGGAGTGAGAATGCATAGGAACACATAGTCTATTGTTCGATTATTCTTTGACAGTGTGTAGCCCTGCATCAGATATGGGAGTATGAGCGAACAGGAGAATATTCCACTGGTATGAAACTGGGAAACAAACAAGGGGAAGTTGGTGTAGAAATAAAATTCACGTTCAAATCATCATGTATGATTTGTTGGGTGTGAAAAAAAAAATATGGCACAAGTGCGAGATGTGATATCAAAGACCCAGTTGAATACATAGTCATCTATAAGTAAACATCGAGGCGGAGATTTTACATTTTCGTTGGTATAAGAAATCCCCAGTGTCTGCCACAGCCACTTTACCAGCAGACTGAGTAACATGCGGCTCGAAATCATCAGATATACTGACAGGGAGTTGTTACATTTCAACACGTGTCGTCTTCAGCTGTATCGAATTGTGAATGAACCTTATCAATTCGTGCAGATCGATTGATTTTCTCTTCAATTATTTGATGGAATATCTAATACAGAATTTACTTGGGCATTTTTCTAAATTAAAATGATGTGAAATTGCATTAAATTGGATGAAGGGATAATAGAAAGTAGACGATACACAGTGCGCGACGCAGCAAAACGCTGGTGGATTTGGGCGTCGTCGTAATATCGAGCGACGTCGGAAAGCCGGGACGCCGCGCCGTTACCATGTCAACTGAAATACAGGTTCGCAGAACTTTTCTACACCACCATGTATTTCTACATAAAAGTTTTACAACCCTCACACAGACACGCAATGTACACCATTAAAATCAATCAAATTCAATGCGTCATATTGCGAGTGAATGTGTCACGTTATCCACACAATGGGAAATAAATAAATGTACGTCACAGTATTCCCTTGGGTTTGATAACAAATTTATGAGAGAAAAATTTATAATGATGATAAAGTGTGAATATTTTTTTAATCCACTGGCATTTGTGTGCTATTTCATCATAATAAACTTCCATGTCACAATAATTTTTCATTCAGAAGCCAATCAAGTATAGAAATACCTTGGACACAAAGGCAATCGACAGTTGAGAGATGAAACTTGATACAGGATACCTTCTTGCTGTTGGTCTCTCATTTTTGATGCTCAAGTTAAAACCTCGCCATACTGCGCGAAGCACATTACGAATATACGTTGAAAAACAACCCAAATAGAAACTCTGCAGCTCGATGAGCGAAATGTTGCTGGCGGTTGCATACCAAATGGAAACTATTGTGCTTTTTTAGAACCGTAGTATATCCAAAAAATGAGTAACAACCCTATGAAGAGTTGAAGTGAATATAAAATACCTCAGGCGGATTCAGACTCCAAATTTTTGCCCTTCTTCACTCTATCTCCGTATCATACTCTCTTATTTTGCTTCTCCAATTGCTCAGTGACCGAGAAGCAGCGCTTTGTCCGAGTCCTGTAATATTCTCTTTTTCTCCCACAAGCAGAACTATATGGAAACTTGCATTGGATTCGGAGGAACTTTTCGAGCGGAACGAGAGAGTCTCTGCATCATTATTGTGGAACGTAGAAAAAAAATTGTGGGATGAAAAACTATGAATTTTGTACAAATAGAGAAATTGATAGGTTTGATCCGTAGTACGATAAGGAAAAATATTTAATTATTTCGATGGATCATTGAGTGACAGAAAAAAACCCGGACACGAATGAAATGACTGGTAGATTCCTATGACTTCTACCATGACATTAAGATACCGACTGGCATCGTTGGCTCTCAAGTCTAATCTCGTCAAATGCTGCCACCACTGGTGACACGCAAAACTTTCATACTCACGAATATATTCACAAGATCATATTAGAATAGCAATATTCAATTACATAAAATCTCCATCTAACAAGGTCATCTTGCTTGTATTTTCATTTATTTATCGAATTGAAATGACACTCAGAACAATTTTTCTACCGATGGAAGTAAAATGATATTCTATGATATCAACATACCAATCGCGCGTTGACGTAATTGTCACCTAATCCAAATACACTTCGCCATGAGTATCATATTATTTATTATTTTTCTCCCCCTCGTCTTCTCTCCTACTTATAATGTCAATTAATTGTGTGCGATAGATTACAATTGCGTCTTGGAATAATATTTCTTTTAGTATCAATCTCATCGTAAACGCATGCGCTGAAGTTTCTTCATTCCAAAGGGGTAATGTGTATACTGTCTCGAATTCTTAATGTTGCCAGGGTTCAAAAATAGATTTAGTTGTGGCGTATTTTCTTTTTATATTTTTTTCCCTTCACAACCATGTCTTCCGCTTTTGCCCCTACCCAATGTTTCTCAATGTGATATCAGAACTTTTCCTGTGACAAATTTAACAACTTGTATTGACTGTTCAGTCATGTTTCTTTTGATTTTGAAAACCGTAGGCGTTTGATCTATAAATAGTGGAGTCTTCATTTCCTGATACTGCTGAGGTTCTTTCGTCTGGTGATAAAACCACCTCAAGTCCAACCCCGACCGGTTTTTCGAATCACTACACTCTGGTTCACCGTCTATTTCTCCTTCCTCCTCTCGTTCCTTCATGATTTGCGTTGGTTGGACGGTCTGCGGAGTGTATATAAATCGCATTCAACTCTCGAAGTGCGCTGAGTCGTGCGAGTAGTCTGCAAAAAGTCGGTATATAACAGTGTGCCTCACAAATAAGTGAACAATAATTCACAAATATAATATAAATCTCTTCATTCAATATCAGTTTTTTAGTAGCGTGTCATTTATTTCTCTTTTTCCATTTTTGTCGTCTCTGTGCGCAAACGTTTGTTAATTCGATATAATAGCTCTTGAGAGGTGCATACAGCTGCTAATAACCACACGCAGTTGACGTCCAAGGATGGAAACGGTCGTGAAGGTAGGCCGAGCGGTTAGTGGAGGCATTTGTCGGGCCGCTGGTACTATTTATCGTGGTACTCGACGATTATTTGCCGCTATTCCTCTACTAGGTATTTACGCGGAAGACCCTACTGACGAGAAATCCTCCACCGAGAAAGAAATCATGACGGTATGATCCGCAAGAGTGTTATTCTGTTTGAAACCCTTCGTGAGCTATTTCTCCAGCATGCACAATGGTCATTTTAATTTCTAGGCAACGAAGAAGTTTGGGAATCAATTGAAATTCAATGAATTGTGGTAACACTTACTTACTGTCTTTTTCATTATCTGCACGGTTGAAATCAATTAATCCAGAAATAATTCCATTTTTCCATAAAAAAGTCGATCATAATATCTAGCCTGAGATGAATCAAACGGACGTTGAATCATCGGCTATTTCAATAAATTTTTTTTTTCAATTGAGTTTTATATAGACACTGATGGTTCGAACTGAATAAGTCGAGAATCGCATAACACTGAGTGTGCATACAGAAATAGGTTTCACGAGTCGCCAATGACTGTATGGCAAACACACGTGGTGAACTTTCATCGTGTACTCTATTTCTGTACATTTCTATGATTTAATTCTGATATTCAGTCTCACAATCATGCAAATAGTCCAAAGCATCCAGTTGAAATCGTGCAATGTCACTGCCATCACAAGTATATTATGTGCGCAATTGGAGGGATGGTGGAGATTAAGAACAAATCTTATCGGTGAAATTTTTTTCCCGTGTATGGCACTCACGAAAATCAATGAACTGTGATTTTTTGTTCGAGCACAATGAGCGCATGGCAAATATGTTATGAAATGATACACGGATTTATTATCATCTTAAGCGACGTGTCGGTTTATGTTTTGAAATTAACCAAATGGCGTGCAACGTGAGGGGGAAAACTTCAAGAGGTTTTAGTACTCAATAAAATTATCTAAATTAATTGTAGGGTGGTGAGGACGCTGAAAATGCAACAGTGGCAGTGAATGGAACGGAAGAAAAATCCTCGCCAACCAGCCCTGTCGAATCATCGTCAGTGCCTGTTGTGGAAGCAGAGGAAATTGAGAAACCGGCACCACCAACAGTAGCAGCAACAGAAGCGAGTCCAGTTGATGATAAGAACGAGGCGACGGTGATAGCACCCTCATCTCCCATCGCCCCCACTCCTGTCCCTGTTGAGGCAAAAAATGATGAGGCCGAAAAAGAAGAAGTCGCGAATAAAATAGTTGAGGTCAGTCCAGTGCAGGCCGTAGCAGTCCCAGTAGAGGTCACTACCCATACCCAGCCGATCGTTACACCGTCTATCATTGAGAGGAAAACCAGTGAGGATTTTCATTCATTGTTCCCATCCAGTCCACCCCCAACTCCTATTGACCCATCGCCCCTTCAGCAAGCACAACAGGCCGCGGCAAATGCCGATGCACTCGCTGAAGCGCTAAAACTTCCTGCCCAAACGATTAATCAATCTCCAAATAATTCGTACATCGCGGACGATCAGAAATATCCCAGTTCTAATAATGAAAGCAGCAATGAAGGTGCAATTATCAGTCATCCAGTTGTTGATGAAAAGCCAGATAATATTCCAGATATACAGGAAAGTTTACCGGTAGTTGATCGAGTTGAAGAGCGAATGGAGCAGCAGTCCCCGACTTTCCTAGCCAACATAATCCAAACGGATCTGGTGATACATTCTGAAGAGGGTCCCATTCCAGTCTCCAGCGATGAAATTGTGTCAGAAGTAGCATCCACAATCATTGAACATGTCGTTGATAGCGTCCAAGAAGTACCCTTGAAAGTTATGCACCAGATCTCAAATATTGATGTCGGCATATTATCAGATGTAGCTGAAGTTCCAGCAGATGCAAAATCGCTCACGACTGATGCAAGTAGTGATAAAAAAATAGATACAGTCAGAATCGAAGACGATGTTCCTCCACCACTACCAGAATCACCAGTTCCAATGCCAAAGACCGCAACAGATTTGCTCAACTTCATGACCTCACAAATTGAAAATCTCCCAAATCCATTAGAAGATTTTATAAGCATTTCTAATCCTCTATCTACAGAAGACGTTGATGCTGATATGATTGTTGCTGCTGTAACTGCAGTGTCACCGACTCTGCCGAACATTACGAATGATATTCCAACAGAAATAGAATTGGTTGACGAATTATTGCGTGCTCCTGAGTCGTCAGAAATTTTACCACCACCGCAAATTGAAGATTTGCCATTACCACCACTAGAAGTAGCCGCGTATGAAATCGTATCACAATCAATTACCTCAACTCCTGAAAGTCCGATTGAAAATCTCCTTACGCCACCCAGAAGTCCCAGCCCAAAATTAGAACTCAATCACTCCATTAATGAGTGTGCGCCATTAGTGATTAATGGCCATGACAACAACGCAATAGTCGATAATGGAATGGAAAAAAATATTATACGTGAAACGAGATTGGAATCAGTGAACCAAATCACCGAGTCTAATAATGACGATACCGTGAACGGCTTAAAGGACAGACTCGCTGATACTATTGAGGAGGAGGACACAAATACAACAACAGTGGTTGCTTCTCCATTAGCGCATCACGTCGAAAATGATGAGCAGGTGACTAATCAAGCAAAATCACCATTCTGGCATGAAAAACAAATAAATAAATGAGATAAAAACTACAAATTAAAAATTGAAAAAAAAAATACGGAAAAAACCAATCACAGTGTTTATAAAAGAAAAAAAATTTCCAATTCCAAATTACCAAAAAATTAAAAAATTAACCATTAAAACTTCTGATATATCGGCATCAGATCTACATGATAGAAACCAGTACTACTCAAAGTGATCTAGTATGAATCAAAAATAAATAAAGATAACACCAAATATATTCTGGTTGTAAAATCTGAAACGAGGCCATACTCGTCCGACGACTGCGCTGAACTTTAATATTCCGCAGTCAAAGAATGGGGGCCTCTGCCTGATTTGAAGAACCACAACTAGAATCTGGCGACCTATTTCCCACCCCACGCGTCTCTATCTCTTCTCGCTAATCAACGTCCAACCCTCTCATATGTATTTGAAGAAACATAATGGAAAGCACTGCTTGTTAGAATTTGTCGCTGAATTTACACTATGTAGACATGAATTGATAAATTCCTACACCTAGACAAAAACTCCTGTGAACATTAACACAACCAGCATAACATACGTCAAAGTTATCCAACATCATCCTGATACATACTCTCCACATACCAATACCAATTTCACCTGTGCTCTGTTTGCCTCTTGGTTTTCTTGATAATAATTAACACAATCATCTGTGCCCAAATATATATACACATATAAATATAAACATATTTGCATGTGTATATATATTTGTAGCCACGCCTGTGACTGTTATGTCGATTTACTTCAATGCATATAAATAGCAAAATCCAATAACCAAAAGAACTCATTGATAGACGTCTACTCTCGAGCTAATAAAAAAAGTGTACTTGTATATTAGTATGTATTTGTATTCATAGTTAAGTCAAGTCTCGTACAGATTTCTGCGATTGTACGTATCGAATTTTGTTCGAGCATCCTGATCAAAAGCATGCCATAATGGTTTTATTCAAGAGTCATGTACGAGACAAGTATTGTTCTCATTCGATCATTCATGTAACGTTATACCAAGCATGAAGAGACAAATTAGATTCTGTCATTGCAATCTATTATTCCTCAAATAATTCTAGGATATTATGTATATACTTGCCTGCTCTATATGTGTGTTGTGTTTTGACAGAATCGATTTTGTGTTCGGGATGCTTATATTTCGCATGCTGGGAGACATTAGTTATGAATAAATAGGAAAACCCAAAGCCAAAAATGATGAATATTAATCGTGTATGTTTGTGTTCTTTCGTTTCATAGAGCGTGGATGAATTGGCGGCACCAGTTGAGAATAATGGTCTAGCGGAAGATGTTGAAGAGGCCCCAAAGAGTGTAATAGCTGAAGCTCTCATTTCGCCATCATCCAAAGCACCCATGATCACTGAAGATGTTGCATCAGTTACTAAAGTAAGTGATCATTATTATCAATGTCAATCCAGTTCGATTCACATCGATGATCCTCCTATCATATGTAAGATATGCGGATTAACATGATGAGACCCATTTGACCATCAATTCGCTGAGCGATTTTTGGTTCTTGAAAAATTTATAAATTTCATATGGAAGAGATGTAGGGGGCCATCTGATAATTAAATAATCGACGAGAATGTACCTCCTATCGAATGTCCATCACAGTACTCATGTATTCTTTTTTCACTTGTTTTATCTACAGGCAGTGGAAGAGATCGATATCAATGAAAAAGCTGTTGCAGCGGCAGTCAACGAGAATATTGAATGCACTAAAAATGTGAGTATTCGATAACGATTTACACTTGCATCAATTCCAAAATCATGATTGATTGACCGTCTATATAATTCTAAATTCGCATTCTTCTCCACAGGAAATTATCGCAGAAATGAATCATCAAAACAACTTGAATGAATAGAAGCCGCCGTGAATCGAATTGTATTTTGGGAAGAAGAAAGTTTTTTTTCTCGTTAAAACCAAAAAAGTATATTATAGAGATATGTATATTTGGACCATTCCTGCAACTTAAACTGAAAAAAAAATAATGTTCTTTCGTTACGAGCAACAGAAAAAAATTAAGTTAAAACAAATCGACATCACAATGAGACAGAGTCGCGAGTGTATGTTGATTTTTTTTTTACTATAGGCCTAATAAATTATTTTCATGTGACATTCGACCGCAGTAGTAGCAGAATGGCGCGCAGAAAATTATTTTGGTTTTGCAAATCCAATTGGATATGCAATTGCGAATTTACGATTATTAAATATTAATGAAATAACGAAGAAAAATATTGTTAGGTAAAAAGAACATCTGCAGCAACGATGAATCTCGTGACACACTCGGAATTGATGAGAAGTCACTCGAGATAGTGATGAATAATTCTCAACGCCAATAACATCAGCAACAACGACATATATATAAATATATATATACATACGCGCGCACAGACACATACACACATGCATACACACATTTACAATTGTAGAATTTGTTCATTCTCGGGTTGTGCTCCGCACAAATTTATCGAAATAGAATAATGGCTCGGCAAATGTAGAAATTTCGTGAAGTGTCATTAATTGTCATTGTAATCATCCTAATGCCAATCGGTGAAATACAATGAACAGGCATAACAACAAACGATGTCTGTGCTATATTTCGTAGAAGGAACAAAAAGTATGAGCGACGGGAAGATGGGTACAGAGAAAAAAAATTGATTGAGCGGTATAACATTGCGTCGATTTCCACCTCAGTAAATACTCAAAGCGACGTCACAATGCAATCAATCTCTGTATGTCCTCTCATCATAATATATACTACTATTGTGCCCTGATGGAAAATTTAAAAGAAGAATGCCCACGAATACTCGTAAAAATAACGCTGACTAGCGGCAAAAATAGATGGAAGACAGAAAAATGGTTTCGTTGCAGCAGAAGTGAGGAAGAATAGAGTTATCATATTGGTGTGAGGGTGTGTGTGTCTCAAGTAACTTTAACGTCTGAGATTGCAAACTGAAAATGACTGTGGTCGATGTAAGAAAAGAAAAAAAAATTGGAGAAAAGCCAACGCAGATTGACGCGTCTATACGCGAAGATATTGGAGTAATAATGAGAATTAGCTATTTTATAGTATAAAAAACTTATTTTTTTGAGCTCGTCAATTTGAACACATTTGACCAATTATTATTCTATTTAGTATTTTTCGTTTTTTTGTCAATTCTTAAGTTCTTCTTCTCTTTTAATAATGATTTATATAACGGATGGGTTTTTATTATGTAGAACTGATGAAACTGGATACACAATTTCACACAATGCGACGCACGCACACCAAGCTCATTGCGGAAAAAAAAAAGTTGTTTTAAACATGCACACACAGAACGATAATGGAAGGTTGAAAAAAAACACGATACAGTAAATCGGAAAACTTGAGTGATATATAATCTAGAAATAGAGAATCGCGTATGTGTAAATTTACCAATTCATTCGGAATAGATACATTTTCACCGTAACAATAATAAACACGACAAATCGCCTATCGTAATTCTTATGGTAATTATTAGAATATCTCTTCATTAAAAATGAAATGAAAATTCGCACAATTTTACTACTCTGAGAACAAAGACGGAAAAAATGCTACACTACCTTTTTCAAGTTTTTCATACGACGTTTCTACATTTATACGAATTTTCACAATGCTAAGGAATAACAAAAAATAATTACAATTGCCTGTCGACGAAACGTTTTTTTATTCCACTATTTTTTTTTTCTCCTTTTTTTTCAATGATGGCCGTAGTGTATTTATTGATAATGGTAACACATGTATGTGTATACTCTCCTCCCGATCAAAATAGTTGTAAGTGTCTGGGAGAATGAAACGGAGGAGAGAAAAAGAGAGCGACAGAATGGAGTGAGCAGTTGTTGTGACTGCGATCTGGCATTGATTTTAAACGATAAAAATATATATTAAGGGATAAATGAAAATGAAGTGAAGGCAGTAAAATTAAAAATTGTATAGTAAATATTAATTGTATGGGATTTAATTAAATATTCTCCGTAATAATATTTACAACGAAAACGTTCATTGTCTCGAGATAACATTTTTACGAGATCGAACATTTTCACATGATTTTAAAACGAAAAGCAAATGATAATTGAAAAACTGAATGACCGATTGTAAACATAATTATCACGTGAATTACACACACATACACACATGAAAAAATCTTGGGACGTCCCCGAAACAGAAATTTTTCACACAACCTTTCTCCGTTCAATCTCATGAGTTTGCAACACAAAAAATATTTTAAAAGTGTTTCTTTTGCGTTGGGGGACATCGCCAGGTATGTAAAAGTTATAAAAGTCTTCAATATCTTCAATCAGCAGTTATAATAGCAAACTATTCTACATTTATCGATAATAACAAATAAATTGTGAAAAAAAATGTATGAATTTTATTGCATGTTTTTATTCCCTGCTATCCCACCGTTTCAGTCAATTATGGAGCAAGGAGCGAGGTAAGTTTCAATTGTGGGACAACTAAATTCTTCAATATATTTATTTTCATGTACAAATTTAAAAAATATTGATTAAATTGCTGACTCTAATGCTTTAATGAAGATATCCAATTCGTCTTTGTTCATCTCAAGATCCAAAATACTTTCAGTCTCATTTTCCATTACCTTCAGATCGAGTTGCAACAATGGCTCACGAAGTGATGCAAGTTTACTCGATCCCATAACCATCTTCAATCTCCAATCAAAATCAGTCATAGTTTTTGTATGTCTCTGAGAATAATCCTTAACCACAGCATCAACAAGCACTTCTTGATTATCCTTCATACATTGCAATATCAGTGTTTGTATGCTGTCAGGTAGATCCAAGAATTCTTGACGCATCTATGTAAAATATTATTACTCAAAAAACAGTTGATGAACAGTTATCACAAAAGACACATGATTATTCACTTTTGTCCTATCCAAATGTAGTGCAGTCGAATCCGTGAACATTCCACGAATTAAGGTGTACATATATTTGTACTCTTCGTCAGTCCATCCTATATCGATGAATTGTTCAAAGGTAGGTCCTGAGTTCCCACACACTTCTCTGACACAAGAGTCGAGAAACTGAAACATACAGAATGGAATGAATATGAATTTAAAGGAACATGAACACAAAAATATAGCAACACTTCACATGACATACTCACTCCGATCAAAAGATCACTTGTTTCACTTTTGTCCAACACGGATATCAACTTTGATTCTTCCATACTCGAATTGTATAACCATGCATCTCTTGACAATTGTTTGGTAATGATTACTATGTACGGCGTTCTTATTTTATTGATACTTCATCGTGTTCCGGTGTGATCTGAACAGAAAATATCGACATTTATAAACTTCATCACATGTAGTTCCGATAGTCAAAAAGTTTCCACTGAACCACTTCCACTGCCAATTCTCCCCACTAACATCATTGGAAACAGTTTATGCTTAGTTGAAGGATGGAAAAAACATAGTGGCGCCATCACTAGATAATGAATACGTTGTGTATGTGGAGTTCGGGCCACACATATAAATAAATATACGTGACATTACATTCCATGATAGCATATCATTGCATGAATATTCTAAATATTATTACGAGTATTGGACATTCATATCTTACATTATTCCGTGTGAGTTTATTGGGTACAGAGGTCTTCGGCACATTACATTGAAATTGACGTTGACACACTCATTTCATTACGAATTATTGTGGTTGATTGATGTATCTGTGTTTAAACCAATAATATTCTCATAACAAGAAGGATTGGACTTTAGGCAGCAACATTACTTGGTGAGTACATAAGAAGTAGAGTTTCGAGGCAGGATTAGAAATTCAATTTTTTCTGCCACCCATAGAATGAACTGTAGATAATAAAAATATCATTCTAAATTCAGGTAGCGACGCATAATGGTGCCGAGATTACGGTTCGATGGGAAAGTAGTCGTAGTAACAGGAGCAGGTGCCGGACTAGGAAAAGCTTATGCTCTTCTATTTGCATCTAGAGGTGCAAAGGTCGTGATAAATGATCTAGGTAGTGGCCGACATGGCGATGGAAGTAACGTGAAAGTTGCTGATACAGTTGTTGAAGAGATAAAACAATTGGGTGGTGAAGCAATCGCTAATTACGATAATGTACTGGAAGGTGAAAAAATTATACAGACAGCCATCGATGCCTATGGGAAAATTGATGTTTTAGTAAACAATGCTGGAATACTTCGTGACAAATCATTTGCACGTTTGTCTACGAATGATTGGGACATTATTCACAACGTTCACGTCAAAGGTGCTTTTAAAACGACGCAAGCTGCATGGCCCTTCTTCAAAAAACAAAAGTATGGACGGATTATTTTCACGTCGAGTAATAGTGGATTATATGGAAATTTTGGCCAGGCCAATTATAGTGCAGCAAAAATGGCTCTAGTCGGATTCGCAAATACATTAGCTATTGAGGGACAATCTAGTGGAATTCATACTAATGTAATCGTGCCCACAGCTGCATCACGATTAACTGAAGATATTCTGCCTCCAGAATTTTTCAAAGAGCTCAAACCTGAATTGATTGCACCGATTGTTTTCTGGTTATGCCATGAGGATTGTTCAGAGAATGGTTCAATAATCGAATCAGCATTAGGATGGGCTGGAAAGTGCCATATGATAAGATCCAACGGTTGTGTATTGCGAAATAATATCAGCGAACCTGTTACTCCCGAGTCAGTATTGCAAAACTGGGAGAAAATCACTGATATGAAAGATGCCAAACATTGTGCATCGATAGCCGAGGCCAGTGGTGAACTAATGAACGTTGTGGAAGCACTATCGACGAAAAAGCAACCGCAACACATATATAAGCATACGTATTCCAATCGTGATGTGATACTCTATGCTCTAGCAGTTGGCGCATCTATCAGAAATCCACGAGATTTTGCATATTTGTACGAGAACGATATAAACTTCTCTGTTTTTCCAACTTATCATCTCATCTTTGGACCATTAGGTTCCATGCACTCGAATATGATAGAGAATGCGATGCCAAATAGAGATATAAATTTGGCTGGTTCCGTTCATGGCGAGCAGTACTTCAAAGTTCTGAAACAGATTCCGACTGAAGCAACTGTGGAAACACATTTTCATGTTCAAGATATTCTGGACAAGGGGAAAAATGCAATGATGCTCATCAAACATGAAACATTTGATACAGACAATGGAGACAAATTATCAGAAGGTCAACTAGTAGCGGTATTAAAGGGCGGTGGTGAATTTGGTGGTTCGAGAAACTCCGATTTTGAAATACCAATTGTTATACCACCAAAGCGAAAACCTGATGCATCTGTAACTCAGTCGACGACATTCGATCAGGCTGCAATTTATCGAGTTGCTAGTCATGATTTCAATCCCCTACATATTGACCCAAATATATCGATGGTGAGTGGCTACGAGACCCCAATTCTTCATGGACTTTGCTCACTTGGTTTTGCAACCCGACATGTTCTCCAAATGTACGCCGATGGTGATGCACAGTTATTTGACTCACTGAAAGCACGTTTTGCTAAGCCTGTCGTTCCTGGACAAACTCTCAGGACAGATATGTGGCGGGAAGGTAATAGGATTCACTTCGAAACATCTGTCCTGGAAAATGGGACGACAGTTATTATTGGGGCATACGTTGATCTGAAAGAAGTGAAATTGCGACCACCAAATTCGAAACTCTAAGTGAATAGATGAAAGCATAATTGAACATACATTTATATAATATGAATGGACATGTGGAATATATTTTTTATTGGAGGTTTATACTGTTAAGGGAAGATGGTGACATCAGTTCTGATATCTTTGATAATTTTATTATTAAACTTAGTTCTTATAATAAAATAACATTTATTAATTATTAGAAAACATTTCACGATATGTCTCACTTATGATCCAACATGTGAGGACTGGTTGATGAAAGTAGTGGCAGAGTTGAGGAATTCAGTGGGTTTTTCCGACTGGACCCAATGACCAGCTCCTTCGATGTACTCAATTTTTGCTGCAGGGAACAATTTTCTGATAGCGGCGTGATCATTCTTCCTTATATAGTCACTTTCAGATCCAGCAATGAAGAGTGTAGGACCGTCGAAAGTTGTATTAGCTGTTTGGGGAATGATATCCGGAAAATTTGCTATTTGACTCGAAAAATTTTTGGCAATAATCGGTAAATTCACTCTCCACATATATTCTCCTGGACTCCTTTCAACCACATTCATCAACAGAAATTGACGCAACGATGGCGAAGTAATTGTTGCCGATAGTAATCCATCGATTCTCTTCCTTGCTTCTGATAATGATTTACTCTTTTCAAATTCAATGGATTGCATTGTATCGATTATGTCTGTCATTTGATGAAGACTGGGGCTCGTTTTTATTGGCGACATATCGACGATCAAAAGTTTCTCAATTATCTCTGGATAATTCAGAGCAGTACACATCATTATCGCACCACCCATACTATGTCCAATTAGAATTGCCTTATTGAAATTATGGGACGCACAAAAATCTTTGACGTCTTTTGCCATTGCTGGATAAGTCATTATTGAAGAATGAGGCGAGTCACCATGATTCCTTGCGTCAATAGTGAAAACTTTCCTCTTCGTTTGTTGATTTATTACTTTTGCAAGAGTGTTCCAATTGTTTTTTGAACCAAAAAGCCCGTGCATTATCACAACTGGAGCCTCTGATGATTCATGCGTTTCGTAGGAGGCATATGACAACTCAACAGAACTTATATTCGCATGATTTGTAACATAATTTTTCGAACTCTTCACAGTACTCATAACATTCCAGGTTTTCCTTCTGAGATTCACATAAATTCCAATGGATTTGTTCAACGCAGCTGTCAACGTATAAACCATGTTGCATAGATCTGTATGGTAATCGATATATTTTTTCTATCACTGAGAAAGTTGCAATAATCAGTTCGCCTCACTCACATAATTTTTATTCATTTTGAATACATGATGTGATACATAAAATTGGACTGTATTCATGATACTTGATAAACAAATTATGCAACACGAATGCCATTGTAGGTTGTATTATATACAAAAGTACCATCCATGTTTGTGCCCGTGTTACGAAAGAGCTACGTCAAACTTTTTCAACCGGCGATAAAATCACATCAAACTTGGGTTGCTAGCAGTAAATATTCAACAGTCATGACAAAAAAAAATGCAATCTTGCTTCTGGCTGAAGGTGCCGAAGAGATGGAAGCTGTAATCACTGCTGATATTCTCCGACGTGCAGGAGTACGTCACAATAACCTCACTTTCAAAGTTTTTGAATGACCAATTACATATGAAGAAAGGAATTTCCGTAAAAATTCATTGAATTATATGTTATTTTCAGGTCAATGTTGTCATCTCTAGTATAACTGATCATGAATGTGTTCAATGCAGCCGGGATGTGAAAATTTGTGCCGACGCAAAACTTGAAACAGTAACAGATAAAGAATATGACGCGGTTATTTTACCTGGTGGTCTCGGTGGTTCCAAAGCTCTTGGGAGTGTAAGAAATATTCTATGTCATGACTAATAACTCTTCTAAACTCTATTTATGTATGCAATGGGGCAGAATTCAGTTGGTATTTTATTCATAAAATCCTGTTTATCTGACTGAATGTTATATTAGTCCAAGTCCGTTGGAGAATTGCTGAAGAAACAGGAGGCTACGGGTAAAGTTATAGCAGCAATTTGTGCCGCCCCGACTGCTCTCAAAGCTCATGGCATTGCCCTGGGGAAAAAGATTACGTCATATCCTTCGATGAAAGATCAATTGACAGGAGATTATGAATACTTGGAGGAGACTGTTGTAACTGATGGTATTCATGGAAAGCATACTGAATGATGACTGGAACAGAAAAATGCCTACATGAAAATTTGTCTTGATGAGTCATATGAATGTCCTAGAACATTGTATTTCGCTCGAAAGACTGAGTGTTCACAATCGAACTATTTGTTTTTCTATCTTATTTTATGCACCGAGACAAATTTTCGGTTCGGATTCTTCTTCGATAATTATTTATTTCATTTACATTTCAAACTGCAAAAATTGACAAACGTTTTATACGACAGGAAATATAATAACCAGTAGAGGACCCGCGACTGCATTCGCCTTTGGTCTAGCAATTGTGGAAAAACTACTTGATAAAAATTCTGCTCTCAATGTGGCAAAGGGATTGCTGTATGAAAATTATAAATAGTTTTCCCATGAGGAATTTATTTGAATTGGAAGAACGACAAATACACATTATGTAAAGATGAGAATTTAATTCACGTGATTTCTGGTGAAATATATTATAAGAACATCAGATAAAATTTAGTATCGGTATTTATTTTTCCCCGAGCTTGTACCCACCTCCTGCGCGATTCACGTCTCCTATCAGCACAGAGATTGTCAGTCCATAAATGATAATCGTGGGAGGTGAGCCAATACAGTATGACGCATTATCACTGCGATAACCTTAAAATAGACAATTCATTGCCAATGAAGTATGACGGGGTCGATGCATATTTGTAAAATTGAAGATGGAAAACTCTGTTAATTCAGTGGAGGATACCCGTGTGAAAAATCCGAATCAACAAACCAATAACAAAGGTACGTACCGTATATGTGCCAATATTCAGGCACGGTATTCGAGTCATAGTGAATGTTTGGGTCTTTGCAGGCAGCAGATTAGACATTTCTGAAGGGGGCATTTACAGTTATTTATCAATTTGTGCCATATGTCTTGGCGAACTATTCCAAGGGGAACGAAATGCTGATTTCAATAGGAAACATATCAAACAACTATGTCGACATCTGGGAGCGAAAGAGAGCGTGGAGACTGTGATGTTGATCCTTGTGGAAGGTCAAACTGGTCAATCACCTCAACCCTATGTTGATCTCTTACTCGAGGAACCAAGCCTCAGAGGGAAAGCCATACTCATAATTCAGGATACGGTGCTTCTCGCTGTACAAAGTGGTAATAGACCGAAAATATTCTCTAAAATTCCATAAATTCACTCATTCACCGAAAAATTTCAAAATGCCACAGATTCTAAAAGTTTTGGTTCTTATATTTTCCAATATATCTCAGGGATCGAATCAGGTAAATTTAGGTAGATTGATACGAATCGATTTTAGTCAATCCGTGTTGCACTGTATTATGAACTGATATCACATAAGAGGCATTTGTAAGAGAATGTAAGGATGAATTCTTCTAAACAATATGAATGGATTTCAGGTGAATATGATGCTAGAGAACGCGTGTTGGCGCGTGAATTAGCACGGTTATTGGATGTTCCCTTCGATTTGATAGAGCTTTATGAACATTCAATTGTTCAGTTACTAAGTAGTGAAGTGGACTCGCCAACAGAGTAAGTTACACAAGAAGGATGTGGCTTTTCTGAAAAATTTCATTGTATCGAACTCATTGTATTCCAGAGCCGAAGAAAATGCCACAAAACATCGTGAAAAAATACGTAAGATAAAGCGTTACGCTTCAGTAGGATTGGCAACTATAGCAGGGGGGACATTAATAGGGTTGACGGGAGGTTTGGCTGCGCCTTTTATTGGTATTGGTGTTGGGACCATCCTTGGAGGTGCGAGTGCCGCAGCTTTAACTAGCACAGCTGGTGTAGCAATAATTGGTTCAATTTTTGGTGCGGCTGGTGCAGGATTGACTGGGTATAAAATGCACAAACGAGTGGGACAACTCGAAGAATTTGGATTTGTGCCGTTGTCACAATTCACCGAAACTGACCAACAACTTCATATTGCTATAGCAATAACAGGTTGGTTGAAAAATGAAGACGTTGATAATGTTGTCAAGCCATGGCGATGTCTTGCATTATCACGTGAACAATATGCATTACGTTATGAAACAAAGTATTTGATCGAATTGGGCCAAGCCTTAGAATATATTTTGTCAATGGCCGTATCTTATGCTACTCAAGAAGCTTTAAAATATACAGTATTATCAGGAATCGTTACTGCGATTGCTTGGCCAGCTGCATTATTATCAATGTCATCGGTTATTGACAACCCTTGGTCAGTATGTTGTCGCCGGAGTTCTGAAGTTGGGAAGCATCTTGCTCATGTTTTATTCTCACGACAACATGGAAAACGTCCAGTAACATTGATTGGTTATAGTTTGGGAGCACGTGTAATTTTTTACTGTTTACGTGAACTGTCAGAGATGGAAAATTCTGAGGGAATTGTTCAAGATGCAATAATGTTAGGAGCGCCAGTCACTAATAAATCATCACAATGGGAAAAATGTTCAAAAATTGTTGCCGGTAATATCATTAATGGATATTGTCGGGCAGATTGGTTACTCAGATTCCTTTATAGAACTCTATCAATGAGCACAGGTGTAGCTGGGTTAATGCCAATTGCAAATTGTCCCCGCATTCAGAATATCGATCTCAGCAACATCATTTCAGGGCATACAGAATATTCGGATAAATTATCAGAGTTGATTGAATTTGTTGGGATCAAAACTAGAGCTACTGATATTCTCGGTGATGATGGAATCCTGAAGAAATCAGTATCTGGTTATCCGGCAGATACCAATGATAGAGAATTTGCTGGTATAAAAAATTTGCAAATGAGAGAATCTAAATCCGATCAGTGCCTCAGGAACGATGTCTTCCAGTGATAATTAGGAATTGGAAAAAATTAATCCAACAATGTTCCCAAAATTGTTTATACATGTTTTAACTGAAGGGAGTCCTCACTTCAGTATGTGAACCACACGATTGATATTGAAAGAAATACGATTTCCTGATGTATATTTTATAAATTTATTTATAGATAAGGTATAAATCAATTACGTCCGCAGTCATCTCTCAGCCATGAATTGAGATAAATATAAAATGCACACGCAAGATGAACCGTGAATTACATGTTGCATAGGATCTTTGAAAGTTTATATAGAAATATATTATGGGATATTTTATTATTAAATGTTGTATAAAAATGTGTTAATTTAATTGATTATAGAAATAACACTGAAATGAATTAATACAAGTGAAAAGTGAACTGGAAGAATCATCAACTCGTTCCAGTCAAAATATATGTTCCCGTTGAGGACCAATTTTGTATCACAGTATTAAGTCCAGTATATATATTATGTACTTGTTAATTTTCACCCGATAGAATAGATTGGAATACACATGCACATTTCCCTGAATACAATGAATATTTTGCAATCAATATTGTTCATTTCCCATTGGGTAATAAACTCAATAACCTTTTTAGTAATCCATGAAACAACATTCAGTCATCGGATTGTGAACATTAAACCTCGACATCGTCAACAAAATGATCACATGTAAATATAAACATACAATACTTTTTCAACATCCAAGTCATTAACGACTGAATCCTCCATTCAATTATAATACAATCGTGCCCATCGCTTGTTGGAAAGCACTCATTCTACACATTTACTTGCTTGTCTATTTGAATACTTCTTGGGAGGCCGTCCATGCGTATCTCACTGATTTGCGAGAGATACCTCCATGATTCCACCAGTCATATATTGTTATAGAGTAGTAGAAGTGACAGCACTGACGCCATGAACGAGTATAGTTGGTGGTAAATCAGCTGTTAATTCTGTGAGTGCTTGGAGATATTGCTGAAAAATATTTTTCTCATCCCATGAATTTGCTGCTGGTGGCCCTGGCAAGTAAACAAATGTTACAGCGGTTGAACTAGAATGATCTCTGATCAATTGATTCACTCCGAGAATATAACTCCTTGCGAAGTTACTTAAACTCTCATTAGAAAAATTATTTGTTTCATCGTAATTCCCATCATCCCGACATTCAATCAATGATTTTCCTTTCAAGGCTGCTATACGTACGTCCCAGTTTGGAATCTTCTGGATAGATGCACTTATCCTCAACACGTTTAACATTTTCCTAATTCGATATTCAGTTGAAGCACGTGGGAATTCCGCAGTGGATGTCCCTTCGGTCTCAGAAATATTCAGACTTGAATCTTGTTCACTAACTTCACAATAAAAAACGCGTAATCGTAAACTGTTCCATCCTTTCACCATATTTATAATACATGCGAGCTGCAGCATGAAGAGTGATGTTGTATCAAATGGATCTTGATCAGTTGGTTGGAAGAAATTTACAGGCCAAACATCAATGAATTGGAAATTTGAATTTTTTATGGTGGTCAATGTTTTATCAAGTGTTTGGAAGTTGCGACATAGACATAGATTCTTTTTCATTCTTAAAACATCCAAACACATGCCAACATATTGAACTCGATCCACAGACTTGTCGGTCCCAAGTTCTCTTAATGGAAATATTCGATTGATTTCGTTCGTTCCGGTATTTTCAAAAATGCCTGTTGCGTACCTTGCATCTTTGAAACAATCCCGGGGCGGTTCTTCGTCATAAAATCCAAGCACAATCGTATTTGGCTTCATCGCGCCCATTCCAGATATTCTTATTAAGTGCTGCATGCCTTCCCTAACAGTCTTTGTTATAGTCAGCTCAACAAATGCTTTCACCTTCAAATGATCAACTAAACTCAACCAACGAGGATACTCCTCGATAGTTGGATCAACGCCTTGACCACTGAAATCGCCGACTTTCACATGCCCAATGACATAGAGACCACCTTTTTTCAAATCATTGATAAAATCAATCAATGGACATGCTGAGCGTGGCGACGAAACCATGAGTAGGATTTGCGGTCTCCAAAATTTGACGTGGTCTTTCCTCGAATCCAACATTAGCAAGTACTTCCGGACTTGATGGAAAATCAATGCTTGTGATATGCTTCCCCACGCCGCATTTTTACTCGGCGAGAACAAATGAAGGACGATTATCAGAATTAAACACACAATAATACTGCTGGAAGCATAGATGCTGTTGATCACAAACATCATAATTAATGTACCCAAGAGTCCAATAGTTGCGGTATGCCATGTAAAATAATTGAAACGTGGTCGGAAATTCGGTGCACTTGCCAATTCTAAGCCTAAACACGCTAAGTTTGTCGCCAGATAACTCAATAGAAATAGAACAGAATTTATTTGGGCGATGGTATTCAATGAGTCAATCAAAAGTATGATTTGAACAAGGCACCATGATGTGAATACGGCAGCTATTGGATTGCCACGCCATGTTCCATGCGCAATGAAATTCAACCCCGATCCGAAAATGTTATCCTTGGCTAATGCTTCTAGAACGCGACTTGATCCAATTAAGTTGCTCAAACCAGCGCTGAATGTAGCAGTCAGAATTCCGACCGCTACGAATGGTGGCCAAATATTGATTGGCATCATATAAATGAAATTGTTCTGTAATAAAAATCTACTCGTAGTCGCTGAAGTCAATACTGATAGCACAATATAATTAATAAATGTGAATAAAACTGCGGATAATGTTCCACGTGGAATATTGATGCCTGGATTTTTCAATTCACCACTCATATTTGCGCCGGCCATAATGCCAGTAACGCCGCTGAATAGAACTCCAAAGACACTAGCGAAATCAGACATGGTGTTTTCGCTTGAATAGTCAGCACTGTAATTTGAGTACAAATTTTCGACCAATGTTTGCAAGTTCAAACCCGTATAAGTTCCATTCAGGTGTTGCGTAGCATTTTGGACGAGAGTGTTTGTATCCGGAATTGCAATCTCCATTGGCCCTTGTACTAGGAAACTAATGACAACACTCCCGAGACATATACAAACAATCGCAAGTATAGCAACGCTTGTTTTAGCGAACATCGAAGCCCCAATTAAACAAACGATTAAATTTGCACTGTTCAATACAGAACGATAGAGGAATGTCCACCACCTGCCATTGGGGAATACCGATGCAGCACCCACGAGATAACCATTCGGTCCGAAGTTTTCAATTATTCCTTCGGCACATCCAGATATACATAAAGCACTTGATACAATGTTTGCCATGAAGAAGAGAGTGCCAATTGAGCCACCAAACTCAGGTCCAAGAGTACGGCTTATCATAAAGTATGCACCACCACCTTCCACAGCACCGTTCGTGGAAATCGCACAAACTGACGCCACAGTAAATAGTAATATTCCATACGCAATGAAAAATTGTGTCAATGTTACAAGTAACCCTGCATTTCCAACGATATAACCTGTCGATACAAATATCTAATGAACATTTGATCAGATTAATAAAAATAATTTGAGATATTGATCGAGATGATTGAATTTATAGCGTACCCATTCGGATAAAAATCAAGGCACTAAACATAGATAGTGTGACTGGGCTAAAAACTCCCGCGAATGTCCCAAGTGTACGGCCATTGTCTGCACCAAGACTACTGAACTCCACGTAACCATCAGTTTCTGCATTGACAGATTTTCCCAATCCAATCATGTTACCAATTCTCTGGAAAACGCTACGTCCATTAATCAATGGTGCCTTCTCATTTGATAACCTAATATGCACTCGATCATTATTTGTTGATCCTGCTTCTGCTGCAATCATTTTTCTCTACAATTGCGAAACTCTATAAACAAAACGCACAATATTATTCAATACGTTATAGAGGAAGACAGACAGCTTACTTCCGTTAAACAGGATTTATCATTATTATACTCGAATATCATCTTGTTTGCTTACTGAATTTTCCATAATTGAATAAAACAAAGTTATTCTTACCTCTACCACTCAAATTCTCTCGTTACGTTTAATTCATTGAGCCATGAACAAATTTGATAGATAATAGTGGGCGGCTTTGGATTTTACAACTCTACTGTAGGGCTAGTATGATGACATAATATCTATATATTGTACACGAAACTGATGATAAATAAAAAATGGGGTTATGATTTTCATAATAAATGTAAAGATTGAGGAAGAAGGAAAATGTTTTACTTGTATATCCGTCAATAATTGGCTAAAATGTGCAGTATTCAAAATTGTGTTGGGTGGCCATTACCCAATCCAGTGACATTCATAAAAGAATGCCTACCGTGGGATTGGTTAACTTTGATTAACTATATATTTTATATTATAACAATCGCCAGTTGTTTTAGTATTATCAATCGCTCATTACATCCGATGAAAATTCGATTTCAATCGGAAAAACGCAGAAGAAAATGGCGCAGCCATTTTTAAATCGCTTGGCGCGGATTCGATTTAGTCTTTTTTCGTTATGCTCCCTTTCTTCTCCCCCTTCTCTTTCTTCTCTGATGTCTCCACGAATGCACGTGTATGTATATACTATACTATATTCACTACTACTACATAACGTGTTGATTTCAGATCATTTCTTGCAAAGAATATCGCGGCGTGAGGAGGTGAGAACCTGGAATAAAGAAAAGAATATTATATATTCTAAACGTATATACACAGGGGAGAGAAACAAAGAAGAAATACGTACGTCATATACGTATATAAAATACGATTAAACAGTGTAGGGGCGAGTAGTTAGTGCGGTAAAACAAAAAAATACCTCTTACAACTGTACGTTAACTGACTGTGAGGGTGGCTAATGAAACATTCACTCAAGTTTGTGAGTCCCATAAATATCGTAGGGAATTAATTAAAAAAGAAAACCATGGAAGCCATGAATGATATTTATACGAAGAGAATGCAGAATTCATACGAAGATGAAGAGGAGCGCAAACACTTCCAACGAATTGTGTCGGCATTCAAATACTACAAGTGAGTTCACTTTCGTAGATCTCTGAATTTTTTTCCAGAAGTATGAATAATATAATTTTATTGAATTGGATATTATGGATATTATGATTTCTATGTATTTTTCCCGATTTGTAATTGCATACATAAATTGAGCTCTATACATTCTGTATATTAACATAACCCCCATTTATATCTCCTTAATTTCACCGGTGTGCATGGTTATCTTCGTAATCTATCGCATTTTTCAGGCCCCATTCAGTACAGCGAGTAAAAAAAACGGAATCATATCTACTATCATTGCCGACACATCATCAAAAATTATTGTCGGAATATCGTGAACACTTGCAGGAGGTTAAGTTATGCATCGAAAACAATGACGAAATAATCAAATTAATTATAAAAGATGTTTCGCATATATTCGAAAATGTCAACCCATCATCAGCACAAAATGAAAGTGTACGGAGAAGTATTCATCGTATTCTAACTCTTTACTACTCTCGTCGTTATACTTAACATCTCCAAATGACTTTCTTCATTATCTATTTATCATGCAATAACGGAAGAATTTCTCATTTATTATTTTGTTAATCATGAAATCATTAAAAAGAAATAAAAGTCGAAAATATTGAATAAATATTCTTCGCACAATTTAATTAAGATGAAAATGATTCTCATTGTATGAAATATAGGTAGGTCTAATTGCAGACATTGAATCCACGACCAGTCTTGGCTGACCAGGAGAAAGTACAAGCAACCATCAAACAATTGGTAAGGGACTGGAGTGTTCACGGTGCGGCAGAAAGGGATGCATGTTATCAACCAATAATCGACGAGATAATCCATCTGTTCCCCGATGACATTTGGTAATTTTAGTGTCTATTTCTGTTATGGAAATCAGGATTGACGGAGACAATTACGAGAGTAATGGTTCTTTTTAGCACACCGATGGACATACAAGTATTAGTGCCAGGCGCAGGACTGGGTAGATTGGCTTTTGAAATCGCAAAACGTGGTTACACATGTCAAGGAAATGAATTTTCCCTATTTATGCTTTTTGCGTCACATTTCGTCTTAAATAAGTAAATCTTATTTAAATTTTTTGAACAATGTCCTAAATTCGTTCACTGAATCGGAGTTATTCTATGTTCATTTAGGTGCAGGGGCGTCAATTCATATAAAGTTCATCCTTGGGTACATCAATATATGAACAATCTACGATCAGCGCACCAAACTACAGCGGTATACTTCCCTGATGTGAATCCTAGTGATTTGCCAGAGAATGCCCAATTTTCCATGACTGCCGGCGACTTTCTAGAGGTTGTATGATTGAAATAGGAATGAAAAATTCTTTGGTTATAGGCTCACGATTTTCTATTTCTTTTTTTATCAGGTGTACACTGATAATGATCATTGGGATTGCGTTGCCACGTGTTTCTTCATTGATTGCGCAAACAATGTCGTTCAATTTATCGAAACAATATACAAAATATTGAAACCAGGTGGCGTGTGGATAAATCTAGGACCACTCCTCTATCATTTCAGTGATATGCCAACAGAAGATTCGATAGAGCCAAGCTATGAAGTCGTTCGTCAGGTTATTCTGGGATTTGGATTTCAGATAGAGGTTGATAATAATTCTACGATAGGAATTAAATTCACAGCAGGTCAAATTATCGCCTTTAATAATGAAACTGGACTTGTTATTTTTCAGACTGAGGAAACGAAATTGAAATCACGTTATGCTCAAAATCCCAATAGTATGCTGCAATGCGAATATAATAGCGTCTATTTCGTGTGCCGAAAGCCAAGGCGACAAACATCGGTAGGGGATAATCGAAATGGCACCGACACAAATGGTGTACAAGAATAAAAATAGCAAAATCAATACCAAGAATCCAATTTCAACGGCATAATATCGCATTAAAGTTTCTCTTTGTGATTTGGAGATTATGGAATGAATGAGTTCGGAAATATCTTCAAGTGAAATGCAAGGGAAATGAATAATATGTGTCATTGTTCAGGAGCCATCACCGTTTCGACGAGAGTCCAGATGGAGTCTAATGTTAAGTAAATCTTGCATAAAACAATTAGTCCACTCCACATTTTTTCCTTCAGACAGAAAAAGAATAATAACGACATTTACGAAGAGAAAAATATGATATGAGATTTTCTCAACTGATACGAAAAAAAAAAAAAAAAACAAGTTGAATTCGTGGAGAAAAAATATATGTATGTATAGATATATGTACATGTTTGTATATAGTGCCTTTTAACTCGTCTTCATTTCTTCTTCTATACAAGAACAAAATCTTTTAGTTCAATTGTAATGGAATCAGTTTTTGTATCTCCAAAAATAGAAATATGAGGATTGTGATCAATTCAGAAAGTAATCAGTATGACTGAAACAAACGTACTCACTAATTATCAGCAATATTTTTATTCGTAACTGTACTTTTATATCAATTTGAATTGAAAGAAAATAATTATGCGACGATTCAAGATATCGAGAATAGATCTATCTCTCTTGAATGATTCAATATATTATTTACTCAAAGACTTTTATTTAAATACTGTACAAATAGTTGTGCTATCTGTTTCACCTCCACTTGATGCATTTTGCTGTACGTCAAGAACTGACGCCGCAACCGATTCAGGTGATTGGCATTCGCACCTTTTTCAACTATCAAGTCATATCCTGGTATTTTTATATCATTTGTCACTCCCATTTTTTCAGCAGACGCAATCGCCTGAAATCCCATTATTACGGAAAGCTTACAGATATTGAAAACGAATATGAAAAGTCATATGGAACTTACATTTACTACTTCCTGCGATATCCTGTCGAGTTCATACAAGTAATTTGTCGATGATACTGGTGTCTGGTAGATAAAAAGTGAATCAGTCATAATTGGTATTGTGGAGTACCTTGAGTGCGATTAATTTCTTACCGTTTGCGTGCTCATGTTAGGTTTAGGTGTTTTAACCTTATATAGAGCACAATAAATATCCTCGAGGGGCAATAGATCGTCCGGGGTTACAGCAAATAATGGTGAATCCCATCGATTCTTATTATCAGGTGGTTCATATCTGCAAAATGATGGAATCGAATTCTTGATTGGGTTGAGGTGAAAATTTGACAATGTTACCTCATAACGAGCGCATCAAATGTTTCACGTGTGAATCTATCCTCATCCGCTCTCTGCTCATTCAATAACCACGCATGTTCCACTGGGATATCACAGTGAATCGTACATTGCGGTGTTTTATATGATTTCGATAAACAATAGATTTCATAACGATATCCTTTGATGTAGTTACTCCCATCAATAATTAAGACGTCATTGGTATTCAATTGGTGCTGAATGCTGGATCTCATGTCACTCCTCACAGATTTTTCTTTTTTCGAATCTGATTTTTAAAAATTCATTTGAAAGCGATGATCCATTAATGACTTTGATACTTCCGTTAGAAAATACTATGGCAGGAATTGAATAAAAGCTCAAACCAGAGTAAAATGCGTTTTTATCATAGCCTGCTCTCGAAATTACTTCATCTTCATTAATTATTTCAACCTTTTTCCCATGATGTTCTTCAAAATAATTCTTCAGTTCTTTCGTTCTTGTGGTTTTTCCACTTGAGGGAATGCCGGTCATGATAATCAAAGGCATTGTTCAATTGAGAACGATAAATTCTAAAAGTTATAAAAGATATTTACTATACATCCAATAACACCTACTACGCATAACCTATAAAGCTTATGCGTGAGAAGAATATAGTCGAACTCGCATTTTGGCATACAGAGGTGCACAATCGATTCCTCGAAATACTATCGAGATTCAAGCGATCACATTCGAATGTGCTGGTTCACAGAAGGAGGAAGTTCCAACGAAGTAGCCCCGGATGACTTTTAAATGCACATTATCTGATTACTTCTGGTATCACACACTCTATTTATTTTGTGAGTGACTATCAGACTCTTCAAACACTCCAATGATACGTGATGATGATATAATATTAATAATCATTCATGAATAGGCGTATTCATATTGGAAATCCCTAATATTCTCCAGGAATTCGTGGAATGAGCATGCCTAAACTGTTGATTACATTCAACTAATTCTGAAGAAAGCTACAGTTTGCGGCCTCAGGAGTAACAGGTTTCCTCTTTCCTCCATATGGGTCGCGTAAAAGCCGCACTCCCACCGTCCCGTTCACCGACCGTTATTCTACCTCGATAAAAGAGAAGAATACATTATAAAAAGGGTAAGTGAGTGGGAGCAGACGGAGTCATCCTGAGTAAGATTAGAAAAGATCGTCGTCGTGGCGTCTTTGTATCAGTTTGTCGTCAGCGGCAAGAGTATACATATCTCTGCTGTCAACTATTCGACTTGTTGACAATAAAATTAATCGGTGGTGAAAGGCATCTGAGCTACAAAGAGAAGGGATTCTCCGGTGTATTTTATATTCCACCGCTTAGTAGTTCTCATCATGAGTGTACGGCGAACAGGCTTAACAATGTCGCGCGATGTCATCTATGTTACGATAATCCTTTTTGCAGTTCACTTACCTCTGTTATTCGCAATTCGAGGTAATAATCGATGTTCGATGTTTAATCTACATTGAAATCAGTGATATAACAATACGAAAACATTTCGAATAATTTTATCCTGCAATTTATTGTTGAAGCCTTGACATTTCACTTATCCACTTTTACCGCGTATATGTCTACTTCTATCATCCTTGAATCCTTTCAAGTACTCAGTGAGGTTTACTCGTTTATTCATAAACAAATTTTATTCAACCAGACCCTTTGAAGCCGCCGCACGATAAAGTTGTTGCATGTTATGTTGCATCTTGGGCACAATATCGTCCCGGAAGAGGTGAATTCTCATTTGAAAATTTTGAACCCAACCAGTGTACACATGTCATTTATTCGTTCGCCGGCTTAAATACTACATCATGGACTATCAGAAGTCTCGATCCATGGGCGGATTTGAAAGATGAATATGGTAGAGTATAATAATGATTTTTACACAGTCTGTAAGAAACAGACATATGCACATTGTGAAGATGGAAAGGAAATGAAACTGGAAACATCCTTCTGTTCTATATGAAAGGCGCAGGCAGAGATACGTATAAGAAAATTACTGATCTCCGCCAAAAATATCCACATCTCAAGGTGTCTTTAGCTATCGGTGGTTGGAATGAAGGAAGTACGAATTATTCAACTCTAGCTGCGTCACCACAACATAGGGCGACATTCGTATCCAGTGTGATCAAATTCTTGAAGTAATATCGTATCCAGATGAAGTTTACAATTTTCTTACAAATATTTCCAACTCTTTCCCTCTTACAGGACTTATAAATTTGATGGACTTGACCTTGACTGGGAGTTTCCAGGAAAACGTGGTGGTGCATTGAACGATCGAGAAAACTTCATCAGCCTTATCAAAGAACTGCGCCTCACTTTGGATAAAAACCGCTTTCTCTTGACCGCAGCGATAAGCGCACACAGAGAAACAATAAATATTGCGTATGACGTGGCTGAAATGTCAAAGCACCTAGATTTTATTCACGTAATGGCGTATGATTATCATGGCTCTTGGGATAGACGTGTCTCACCAAATGCACCTCTGAAATGCAGTGATGGCCTTTGTGTAGAATCGACAATCAACCATCTGCTGCAATCGGGTGCTCCACCTGAAAAATTAGTACTTGGATTGGCTATGTATGGAAGAACATTTATCTTGACATCAAAATTGAATAGTTCAGAAAGTCCTATTGGTCATCCCGCGTTGGATCGTGGCTTTCAAGGAAACTATACCCGTGAAGATGGTTTCATGGGTTATAATGAGATTTGTAAAGAACTGGTCCAGTCACCCAGTGATTGGAGAACTGGTGGAGACAAAGACAACAATTGTGTTTGGGCTATCCATGATGATAAAGTTGTCGTTTACGATAATCCAAAAACCATTACTGTTAAGGTAACTTCGTGAGAACGTTCGGTCGTTTCGTTTTCGTAGATTAGTTGCTTCGTAAATATTTGCATAACGCTTATCGTTTTATCTAACCGAATGTAGGTGCAGTATGTCAAGGAAGTGAATTTGGCTGGTGTAATGGTCTGGAGTATTGACACGGATGATTTTATGGGCGACTGTGCAATTCTTCACAATGATATTCTTGATCCCTTGATAGGTGTAGATTATCCACTGATGAGAGCTATCAATATTGCCCTCATGGAAACAACGTCCGTCACTGACGGGGAAGAATCGAATTCGAATAATTCATCAACGTCTCTGAATATTTCGAAAGCGTTGATTATATACATTTGTATCTTCGCATTATTACAAAAAACATTTTCAGCGCGAAATACCTCATTTTAATGAACGTTCATCAGCTATGGGACATGTACGGAAGAAGACTGAGCGACCGATATATAAAAAAAATCCATAGGTAGAACGATTTTCTCTTTTTTTATTTCAACTATCCTGAGGGGATTCGAACATATAGAGCAATTAAAACGATGAACAAGTTTAGAAAAGTTCCCCTGTTCACAATATTTTCGTATACAATGAGAATGGTATTGTTTGCGTCCTCGGCTCATCACATTGAACTGTCTCAGTCCATCATAATTCAAATATGGGCTGTGCTGGTAAGGAGGTAGTTATTGTCCAGCGTCGATAATATAGTTCACAATCACTGTCTTTTATCATTTTCTTCAAATGTACACTGTATATATGTGAGATGTAGATATATACTACACTACACTCGATAAAAATGATTGCCATGGACAATATGGCGTCACTGGAAAACGAACTTTTACATGAAGTCAAATCACAATTTGTACATAATAATTTAGAAAATACAAAATGGGTCCCATTCTCATTAACCCACGTCGAATATCTCCAAGGTTAAAATCTTCATTAAAGTATTGAACAACCAGTATTCTTCTTCAAGTATTTCCACATTCATACATTCTGAAATACACGTTTCAACTTAGTTATAAAAATCTATCATACTGTGTATTTTGACGTGTAAATTTCTTGATTCATAACACGCATCATTTATTCCAGGGGATCACTTGGGTCGAATTTTGGCTCTAGTGAGTCTTACACCGTTTGCTATTGTCATAGGCTTCATCACGTTAATTCTTTTCAGAAGAGATTTACATACGGTAATTGGACATGTTGGATACAATGTATTACAGTATTAATATATAATCGTTTTTGTTCTGGTTGGCGCTTGCAGATATGTTATTTTTTGGGAATTATTGCCAATGAAATTCTCGGACTCTTATTGAAATATACAATCAAAGAAGCAAGACCAATAAGACGTGATGTTATATATGTGGAATATGGAATGCCCTCAGCGCACTCACAATTCATGTGGTTTTTCACTACCTACACAACATTATTTGTGTGCTTGAGGTAATTCTTTATTCACATTGCCCTTGTTAAATATTCGTATCCACACTGAGTGAAACGTTATCCCTTATGGGTTATCATTGTAGAATGCATCTAAATAATAATAGTACTATGGTAGAGAGATTATGGAGGTGGACAATAATAGTCGGCTGTGCAGTCGTGGCAGCTCTAGTCACATTTAGCCGCATCTATTTACAATATCACACAATATCTCAAGTTCTCTGTGGTTTTGTTGTTGGCATTACCATGGGGATCATTTGGTTCTCCTTGACCCATTTAGTACTAACTCCATTCTTCCCCGTGGTTGTCTCATGGTAAGATTAAATAGCATTATTCGCGTTCATCGGCTATTCATCATTTCTACAAATTAACACATGTTTTTTCATAACACAAGGCGAATATCTGAGTATTTGCTCCTACGAGATACAACGCTGATCCCAAATGTCTTGTGGTTCGAATACACGAACATCAGAACAGAGACGAGAGCACGATCAAGAAAGCTCGTCCCGATGAAATCACAATGACGACTGATGGTGGCCCAGTGGTCCGAGAATAAATGAAAATAAGCAAATTATTCATATCCTTTTTTGAGATTGTTTATTATTTTGAAGAAGAAATTTTTTTTCATACTGAACGAGAATTTTGGAGTTTTAATTTTATAATCAAAAATCGTATATGAAATTCTCGAGAGATAATCTGCGATGAACTGCCAAACTATTCTGTGCAATCATTACACCGAGGCTATCCGTTTAGAAATTGTTACTTTCTATTTCTCTTCTCTGTGATGTTATATCAACCATCAATATTTAACAGCGTCAACCTTTCATCAGTGCACCATACGATCTTCATTCAAATAGTTATGTGGATATTCTCCCAATTGGTTCCAATCAATTTTCTAGAATAATGTTTTGGTCTTACACCTGTAAAGTTCATGATCTAGATCTTAAAACAGACAATGAGTCGTAATAACTCTATGAATTGCGAAGTAGATCCCCTATTAGAAATAGCGAATTGGAAGAGTCATATGAAACATGATAATTTTGTAGCAAAATAAAAATCAGAATCAAAATTTATCTAATGAAATATTAAAAACAAAAATGATTTTCACATGTCAAAGTTGAAGAATATATGGACCAAGAAATTCGATTTTTGAGACCAAATATCAAAACATTATACAGTCATGACTTTGATATTATCAATAATTGTGAAGACGAGTGGACAATCAATAATACTTTATTGGCATTGAGGCCCAGCGATGAAATAGTCGACGCATGGTGGAAATGTATCAGTGCAAACTAGATATCAATAAAGTGAGATCGCAATAAATGGAATATTGTAACTTGAGAAAATATCTGGTTATGAATCATTTCTTTTCCTATTATAGTCCAATTGTGTCTTCAGAAGAAAGAAATTCCGTAACATTGATATGCATGCACACATGCGTGAAGAACGTCACACTTATCGCGCCCGCGCGCTTTTATTCATTATGTATTGGTACTTGAAATTTTTCCCTGCAGTATGAGCGCAAACATCGTCCTCGTTCAATAATTATAAAAGTGTAGTTAAAAAATATTCCAACGAATTATTGGAGTGTCTGTTCCGAGTGATACTCTCGAAAGTGAGAAATACGATTTGGTGGAAGAATTCTGGACAAATGGACTTCAATGTGAAAAAATTAGTCAAAGATGGCGTACGAACAGCGTTTAATCGCGTCGTCCAGGTATGAAACATTTCATGAACAATTGTAGAATGAAAAATATTGTAGGAGCACATGAATGGTATACGATTAATAGAGTTCAAATTGTATTATACTTCTTTCCATATAACAAATGAAATATTTCATGTCACAGGTGAAAATTTCGGTGATAAATTGAATGATAATCAATTTTATAGGGAAACTTAATTAATTCAGACAGCAACATAACGCAAATCGTGACGATAGTAAAATCAGATAGAGGAAGGGAACTTCGCCCCATTTGAAATTTCCCACCGCTGAACGCCTACTCATAATTAAATATCTACAGTTGATAATGCGGCCCCTCTCAATTCTACAGTTTGCATGAAAATTTTCTGTAGCATTCATTATACCGAAGAATCAGTAATCGATAGAAATCATACAGAATACATAAGGAGTCCATGAATTCAATTAAGCACATAGTCATATCTTGATATTAATATTGTCTAAAAATGGATTTTAATGTTAAAAAATTGGTTAAAGACGCTGGTGCTGCACTAAGTCGTGTCGTCCAGGTTTGGTCATATCACATCTGTGTTTATAGCAACAAATTAGACGTCATTTTTTTCCCTACGTAATATGAGTTTTAATATCATTGTCTCTTGTGATTCTCTTCTCAACGTCACGCGCGTCTGACATTCTCTCTTTTGATCTCGATTCATACTATTATACGATGTTTCTCAAAAAATTACGTCAACTGGACAGGAACATAACCTGGTACTATGTTGATTTGTAGCTTACTGAAGAAACTCTTGGTACTTCAGAAAAAACAGAATTGGATGCACATTTCGAACATCTTGCAGAACGAGCCAATATAACAAAAGCATGGACAGAGAAAATTTTGAGGAATATGGAATCGATGCTCACACCGAATCCTGGTAAAGCCCGCTTATTATAATCTCTAGTAGGAACGGCTCTGCTCACACATGCACTGGAAAAATGGAGTCAGATAAGAGGCGATTTGAATGTTCGAAATAATAAAGTTTCTGTCCGTGCGTGATATCATTGCTTCCTGCTAGGGTTAACGGAGTTGATAAAATATTGATAATACATCTATGATTGTCAAACATCATCCTAAAGAAAATATATCTGTCATTGAATAGGAAATAGAATTGAAGACTTCTTCTATGAGAAAATTGACAAGAAGAAGCCCAACAGATTGAGCAATTTAGAATATGTGGGAATAGATATGATTGAGGCAGGCAACGAATTCGGACCTGGGATTCCATACGGTAAGCTCTATGAGTTGATTGCAATGTTAAACCTATGAGTTCAGAATGAGATATTGCATTCCCATCTGCGAATACGTAGTATTTGGATCTTTCTTTTATTTTTCAGGAAGTTCTCTGGCTAAAGTTGGACAGTGTCAACAGAAGTTGGGTCAGATTGAGAGGGACTTCATTGGCACCGCTGCGAATTGCTATATTCAACCACTCAGAAAATTTCTGGACGGCGAGATGAAAACCATCAGCAAGGAAATGGCAATATTGGAGACAAAACGGTGCGTTCTCACGCGAAATTTCATGGCTTTGAATATGTACATATTTTATGAGTATCCAAAACTTTTAGCTTGGACTTGGATGCTTGCAAGAATCGCGTTCGAAAAGCTCGAAGCATGCTCGGCCAGCAAAGTGTAAGTTTAGTATTTTGGATCCTCTCATATTTTATCACTTCATTGGAAAAAGGATTCTTTTTTTATATGTGTAAAAATCCAAATGAATCATTGTGGATAGTTTCGTATCATCATAAATGTCAACATCTATATGTATTTGTTGTGTCTTCCTTATCTTTCACACTGCTGCCTCTTTATGTAGGACTCTGGCGTATCACCCGAAGTGTTACTCGATCAGGTACAAAAATCATCCCCTGAAAAACAATCTAAATATACTCTGAACTTGGAGATATTTCTTCGCATTGCTTTCCATTCCCAGAGTCTTGCTTGAATTACTGTATTCCGAATTGTTTCAAATTCAGAGATCGTATCCGATCACTTCAACTTTGGATAATTTGTATATTTTATGAATTCAGGCAGAGAGGGAGTTGAGAGTGGCCCAATCAGAATTTGATAGACAGGCAGAAATAACCAAATTACTACTGGAAGGTGTTTCAAGTTCACAATCCGGACATTTGCGTTGTCTTCATGAGTTTGTTGAGGCCCAAGCACGTCATTATGCTCAATGCCATGCAACGATGCAAGAACTCCAACGAGAATTAGCTGGGTAAGAACTTTTTTCGGTCTTATTCATAGTTACCAACGCTTCTCGAATTTATTTGTCCCTGACACTTCATCTGCCAGTTCTCAAGCGTTTTCTGTTCACTGTAACTATTTTATTCAGCGTTAGACAATAATCGGATCATCACATTATTTCGTTGTTAATTTATTATATATTATTTAGCTATCCGACACTTTGGTGACTCGAGTGAGTAATGATATGTCGATGTACTGCCGTATACTGTTATGTTCAGTTCCCCAGTATTATTTATTAGAAAAATGCTTGGGTTATAAGGTTCAGTTACGCGCCTAGAATTTTACTTTCCCGCAGACTACAGAGTGCATAGCGTCATTACTCATTCGTGAATGCTGTTATTCGTGGCGGAGATACATCTTGCCAACGCTTCATTCTCGTTGATAACAATGGAACATTTACTGTAGATAATGAGAAAAATAATGAAAACTAGTAGATGGCGTGTATTTAACTGGTAAAATTATATTGTCTGTCTTCTGTGGCGTTGATTGTGGGATTGCAGGGCACGTCAACCGAGTCCTATGCTGCGTGTCAACAGCGAGGAAGTGATTGAGTTAACGCCCTCATCAACAAATACTCAAAACTCACCTAGTCATCAGTCAATGTCAACTTCTGACTATGTTACTGCCACTTTTCAGACAAACATTTCCAAGATATAAAGAAGCAAAAGTCAATGATATCTTTATTTCAATTAATTAAATAGTACTAGTCGTTCCTCGTTAATCGTTGGCTTTTTCCAATTTTTTCTTATTATTCTTGTTAACACGAATTTCATCCTGCTCATTGACACTCTCAAACACTCAACAGCATTGGAAATATCGATAGATAAAGAAACAACGATTGAATTAGTGTTGATGAAATGTAATATAAAATTCTGATTGTTGCTCCTAATGTTATCCTGTTGTGTGATAAATCAACGCTCTTACATATTGAGATATTAATTCTCCTTGCCTCTAACGAAATCATATTCTCAGAAGCTCAACTCAATAAATCTATCTGATTTATTGTAGAATATTTCATGGTGTATTTGTGATGGCATGTTCACTGTTTTTTAAAACAGAAATTAAATCGGATAATAAATTGAATGATGGGTAAAAGCTTTCACGTGCTCTGATTGAATTTTGAAATTTGTTTTATGATTTTGCTCTTAAACAACTGGTACTTCGTGTCTCACTGTTCCTTATAATTATTCCTCATGTCACATTATTTGTTTCCACTCTTTAGTACGGCGGGCGGCATGTATCATTCACCAAATCAACAGAATTCGAATGAAGGAACGGCAAATGGACTAGAACGCGCAAGAGTCGTTTGCGATTACGATGCGAAGGATTCTGATGAGCTCAGCCTCATTCAAGATGAGGTAACGAAGTTTGCGATTTGAAGTAATCCAGTTGGAGTAGCCGAGTTTTGAGAGTGACGAACAAAAATGGCATGGCATCTTTTTTCTTACAAATTTTTTTCGATTGTTGCGTAATATGAAAGATATTATTTGTGAAGGCAGCACGTTTTTCAATAAGTAAATTTGTCTTGGAATTATAACTTATAATTCAATTCTAATGCAACTAGTAATCTTCATTACCCATGTATTACCTGATTATACAGCTTTTAAACTAGCCTGCATACGATACATTGTTAATATCGAGTAAATGGCGTTATATACTTATTTAGCGATTATAAACTTTGAAGTTGATTATCAAAAAAAAATATGAACTGACGCAAAGATGTAAATCCATATGGATGTATATTGCAAGACAATGAACATTATTTTCGTTATTTCAGGATAATATTAATCATGACTACTTGCATGCGTATTTTTTTTTTTCATATTTTGTATATTTTGTTATAAAATTACCCTTAAGACTCCACTATATTCTTAGAATATGCTCACGTTACATCCGAAGAAATATCGAATTACTATGAATCACATTAATGTAAATATGTTTGCTATTTTCTTTCATAGTTCCTCGTACAACTCTATTCGAATCAGCTTTATATATCGTTTGCATGATGACTTTGTGCACAGATTTATTCAAGTGGATTATGAAATAAATTATTAATCAACATAGTTGTTTGGATTTTTATTCAAATGATTTGCCATTTTTCTCCAGTTGCATACTTGTGAATTTTGTGGAACATTCAGTATATCAATGGGTTTTTTAGGTGATATCTGTATCAGAAATACCAGGAGATGAAGATTACCTGATGGGCTTTCGAGGAAATGAGCGTGGAAGAGTACCAATAGCATTTCTAGAATCTATTTCATCTGATTAATTATCGTTGAAGGATCTAGAAAATTCATCTACAATGTCAATGCAGAGAAAAATTGCAACGCACTATTTTCCTTGAGACCTTCATATATACATACGATATTAGTGCATTCGTTAATCGATAAACTTAATAAATACAGAAGCACTGGTATGATTAATTGTTAATATTCCTCATTGTATGAAAAATAAATAATTGTTGTCAAGTTCGCGCTAACGACTGATATGGATCATTTCATACATGAATGGGATGGAATAGTTAATTATGAAGGAATGCGATTGTACTTGTGACTTTTTTAAATATTTATTGCCATACAGATTGAAAAATTACTTCTTCTTGGATACACCAACGGTACGACCGCGTCGGCCAGTTGTCTTTGTATGTTGACCACGTACGCGAAGACCCCAATAATGACGAAGACCTCTGTGAGCGCGAATTTTCTTCATGCGCTCCAAATCTTCACGAAGTTTCGAGTCCAAATTGGAGCTAGTGAGCTGCATAAACATTTTGAAACCATTAGAACTCACGGAATAAGATATGAGAAAACAATTGATGATGAGAGTGAATTGTTGCAGGTTGACGTTAACAGCCAATGCATTACTCGATGAGATCGTAGTCTCATTCAGTATTACATTCCTGCTGTTTATCTTGCACAAATTACCATCCAATTGAAACATCAGGTTCATTCAAACCGGTCGTGTGTTTGTGCATTCTTATTGAGCTTGTCATCCACTGTTCAAACACTATTGTAAAGTAAATTGATATTTTCATTACTCACCTGAGAATATTTTCCGTCAACAATATCCTTTTGTCTGTTGAGGAACCAATCAGGGATCTTGTACTGTCTGGGATTCGCCATGATTGTGACAATTTTTTCAACCTAAAGCAAATATGTCTCAAATAAATGCATTGAAACGAAGAATTTCTTACATATTCCTATCTAATTACCTCTTCTTCAGAGCATTCACCAGCGCGTTTGTCTAAATCGATATCGGCTTTCTTCAGCACAATATTGGCATAACGTCTTCCAACACCCTTGATCGCTGTCAAGGCGAACATAACTTTGCGGTTACCATCGATATTGGTACCGACAACACGAAGAATGTGCTGGAATTTCTCTGGAATGACGAGCGACTGAAAGAACAGATATAGAAACGTCAATACTTATTCACTTGTACACATAACATTCTGAACACACCTAACCTAAGTGTTATAAATCAATTAATTTCAATTAGGATGTAGATTAGGTATGGATCGAAGAGTTGTAGGTCGAATATTTAGAAAAATTAATATTTTTCATGCTCGGGATGGAAAATTCATGATTTATGGAATGCAAAATCTAGACATTACGAAAATATCGTAATAAAGTCCAACAAAAATACCACATTGTTCCGATCATGAATGCACATAAATATTGACAGCAAATATTATTAGAAACATTCTCCAAGTCTACACTTAATCCATTCTCTGATACGTATGATGATTTCTTTAGAAAACGCGGATTTTCTTTAATATTTTTGGGAAGCTCACCATTTCGCTAAACTGGTAGTCACCAAAAAGAGCCCCAAGATCTTAAAAACGGAAGTAGTTAGATAATGGCGGCGCTACTATCTATCGTCCCGCTAGCGTTCATACATTGGATAACGGAACATTATAATTGTGGAATCTTTCAAATTTGTTCGCTAGATGGTACTACTTCAGAGTTCTTGATTGAACGAGAGACGAGATATAAAACTTCATATGTGTGCTACCAGACTTGATAGTAAAATTACTCCCTCCGTGTAGTCGAACTTCTGGAAAGTCCATTGGTCTTGCAACACAGATTACAATCATGAAATGTACACAAGGTTCTCCCGAATATCTCAAACTTACTCATTCACTTTCTTCTTACCATCTGAAATTGTTACAACAATAGACAAGTTCCCAGAAATCTTCATGGAAGTAAAAAATGATAATATTTATTCAACCATACAAATATTTTACAATGAGCGTATTGCGATACAATAATTGGCACTTAGTTTGATTATAAATGTACTTAAATATATGTTTATTTTGTGTATGTTTGATCCAATGGGGTATTTATCGTACGTACAGAGTAATTATATCGATATGAACGCAATGATGTGAATCATTGTGAAACCTTGATTGAATACTGATTGGTGTTTTCGACTGTTGAGCACTTATAAATAATATTTATAATATTGTGAAGATCATACAAATGGACACATATATCTAGGACGATGTTGAACGCTAGAGACAAACGTGTTCCAAGGATGAAATTCGCAATATACAACCATCACTTTTATCTTGTACTGTTTTGTTGGGAAATCTCAGTCCTTCCTCATCATTCAAGTCTATTCCTAAATTATCACAGCCTTTAGAAATCACCATGATCGTATTCAATGGTGAAGATTTATCTTCGGGGATAGATGAATATTTTTCAATCAAAACATTATTCTGTGGATCAGTTTTTTTGCATAGAAATTTCTTGCTAATTTGATCCAGTGTTTTTCCTTTTGTTTCAGGAAGAAGAAAGATAGCGAAAATAGCTCCAAGTAATGCGGACCCACTAAAAATATACATTGTGGCTTCGAGTCCAACATTATTACTGAAACGTGGATAAGTTTTTACAGCACCAAACGTCATAATCTGCGCGATAGCTGTGGTAATCCCCCCCATGATACCACGAAATCTTAACGGGTATAGTTCTGAAGTCATAACCCATGGTAAAGTCAAATATCCAACCATTGAAAATGCCACATGAAGTCCAATACACAGGAGCGGGAATAATGAAGGTATATCTCGATATCTCATGGATATACCAACGACACCAGCCGACAGTGCCATTCCCATCGCACTTGAACATGCCATTGTTTTTCTCCCGAAATGCTTAGCCAATCCCGCGCCCAATATTGAAGCGACTAGGCGAACAAACCCCATAGCAACACTTCCAGCATACTCATCAATGCTCGCGCCAATGTCCTCGAGCACATTAACAGCATAAAAGAGAATAATATAAATGCCACAAAGCTGTTGGAACCCGAAGAATATAAAAAGAATGATGAATGGCTTCCAAACATTCGCAAGACGTAGTTCCTTTGATAATTTTTTATTACTACTTTGCTGGTCAATCATAGTTGATGACGCACATAGATCTTTGTATTCGGTCTCCCAAATTAATTCTGAGCCACGTAACCATATTAGAGATTCTTTCGCTTCTTCCAATCGTCCCTGACGTACTAACCACGCAGGTGATTCTGGAATAATTCTCGTAAGAGCTAAAGAAAGGATGGCGGGGCCAATACTTATTGCTGCACTGCGTTGCCATGTTGTTACGGCACCCAGAGCGTAACTTCCAAGAACACCGAGCGAAACTAAAATTGGTCCTGATGAAGTTAACCAGGGTCTTTGATGAGGCGCTGCTGCCTATATGAATAATATGAAAAGATTAGCGATCTCTTGACAAAGTACTTGTCTGAAAGTTTCGCAATGCTGTAAATATGAATCTTCCTTATTGCCTATTGCTTTTTCACTTCAATAACGATGTAGGTTTCTCTGTCTACAGTCAAACTCACTTCTGTGACGTAGAGATAGAGAGCATTGGCCATACCCGTGCCAATACCACTGATGAATCGACCCAAGTAAAGCATGGGAACGTTACTGGCAAGTGCAATTAGGAGCCAACCAAGTGCATGTGGTAATGTTGCAAGAGCAATTGCCGCACGCCTACCACAGAATTCAGAAGTGGTTCCAGCTAAAAAAGCGCCCAATGGATTGGATACCACACCAAGAGACGCTACCCACGAAGCTTCCTCCATAGTGGTGAAGTTTGTTGATAGCAATTGTGGCACGAGAATGGCGCTGAAACCTTGTGAGAGGCCCACTGATATTTGTCCGGAGTGTGCTGCCAAACCCGCGGTAATCTGTTAATATTTTTATCATGGTATTTCAATTATTCGAATAATTAATATTGCTCCAATGTGTACTCAATTTAGAGGACGCTCACCCCTCTGAATTTGGCTGTGTGTAGCAACTTCCACCAATATTTAGTCTCATCATACATTTCGAGTACTATGACGCACTCTGGATTGTTAAAAAAATAATAGAAATTATTATCATTGCTATAATTGTGATAATGATGGAATTATTGTTTTCGTTGGGACGAGGAAACGGTCACGGGAAACTGACGTTTGCTCTTCATAGTATTTCCGCGATATTTATTATAATGTTATACCATAAATTCAGAATTTTTATGGATGACACATTACGAGTTGACTATTAATGACGACATTCAATATTAATAAATATACAAATATCGCGTCTATGCCTATAAAGAAGAACGAACTATCATAAACTGTGAATACAGATTTATGGGATCATGTGATCAAGGTTGAAGTTATAAAGGAAATTACTAATTATCAAGAAATATTATATATTTTAGTACTCTCTATTAAATTGATATATTATCAATTATATTTCGCTCTTGAGAATACAAAAGGTGGAAATGAACAATGGGGTTGGTAAAGATAGTACAATCAACTTAATCATCACAAATCATCAATGAAATATTAATGATAATTTACCAGGAAACAAGGAAAATGGTTGTGGTGATGCCTCTAGTGTATTTGTTGAAGTTGTTGAAAGAAAAACGTGAATAATTTTTTTATTATATCATCTATGAAGACACTGAGCACAACTTAAAAGTATTCACTGTATTCATCGTCATTATTGTATCACAGAATGATGCGAGTTATATTTCAATTTATATGCACACACACAAAGCGAAACGAGAATTTCTTTTTTCTTTTCTGTTATTATTCGCAGAATTTTGTGATTATTCGAACGTGGAGAATTGAACATCAGTGTAATTCCAAACTCACGTTCTGAGAGTGGACGTAGTACCACACCGGCATTTATAGATCCGAGAATGCCATATACACATGAACACAAATCAGTCCACCTCTTGCTTGTGTCTTGTTTCCACCACCCGTGAGCTTTATGTATACATATATATATTTGGATAAAAAATATAATTGTATAAAAATGACAGGCATTTTCGCCATTATATACTTGGTGTAAGTATGTGTCACATGCAGTCACATGTCCATCATCAATTTGATGTAACACACGATCGCCATTTACCAATTAGATGAAATGGTGCATATAGATGAAAGGAAAATACAATTGGAACGCCTATAGTGTTTAATTATTTAAATATATTCTCGAGCGATTTTTTTTTCAATTCGTCAATTTGATGCCACTTTTTCTCATGAAGTGTTTTCTCAAGTACCCAGAAAACAAGTCAATTATACTAATTCTTCGAGCGATAATAAGATCAAATGCTGTTTAGTTTCAATATCCTTCTCGCATCAGTATAATGATCTATGAATGAAATCTCGAATCGTTCGAGTGTACATTTCCTTCTTGAAATCATAATTGGTACATAAAAAATAATTTATTGATGGGATTGGGAAAATATTCGATTAGGTATCATTTTTCTAATCTTATCAATATTTCGTGGCGATTGCGCGAATGTAGACAACGTTGATACCTATATGACATTGGATGTTATAGCGAAGTTTATTATTGCATGGCCGGATCTGCGATTTTTTCCATGGTTCATTGCCAATACAATGAAACAGCACAATACAAATTACCGATGTACATCTCATTTCATTCGAAATCACAATATGTAAGTAAAACGGATTGATGTATTCGATGTATGGTTCGAACACAGTATTATTTTGAACATAATCTATGAGGTATATATCCGCAGATTAGTGTGCCATATTCTCGAGGCTGTTGACTTTTTATGCCCATTCGAGAATACTATATAATGCGTATTTCATGATTTTTCTATTGCGTTGATGAATAGAAAAATATAAATAATGAAGGATAAACAGAAGAAACTCCAGGATGTGAAGAGAAAATGTGCCGGGGAGTTGTTTACTTGTTGGTTTATGCCATTATTTTATGATACAACGTGTATGAGTAAATGAATGAGAGGTGGATTATAGAAAGGAATAAAAAATAATCAACATATATAAACTAACACATATTTACAATACTCTCTCGAAGGCGGAACAATTCAAGGAACGTTTCACGTCGCCTGGGGGTATATATCACCCACTTCACATACACATTGGAATATATATATACATAACAACAATATATGGAGTGTGATGGCTACATACTTTTATCCCTTTCGAGATGTTTCCGAGAAAAATGTATACCAAGGTCAAATGTATATATAAACTAATGTCTCCGGAAGTTCAATGTCTTTCCGGCTGGAAGAAAAAATGCATAATATATTGGCAGAGTACCACCGACATTTGTCCTTCATAAATGACAGACGAATTAATTTTTCAACGTTTGTGTCCCATTTATTATTTATATCGAATCGAAGTAGTCCTCGTAACAGTCTGCGTTCGGCACGTCGGAAGTATTAATCATTACAGATATGTGACGTTAATTGCATTATAATGTGATCTAGATCGAAAATTCTCTTTCGTTTTCATTTTTGCAATCTCATGGCTGGTTAATCCATATGATAATACAATCGAACCAACCTGTTTACCACATGATAAATCAGATATAAAATGGCATGTCATATTGAGCATCAATTGATCAATGATTCTAATTGAGTTGAAACAGCAATAAATTGAAGAAATATTTCGATCTTTTATAGCAGATGAATCATCATACGATTGCAATGATATATGAATGCACGGTAGAACAATTCTGGCAATCAGATGACGCTATGCGATCGGTAGTAACTGACAAAGCGGATTGCATTGACGTTAGTTGCATCATAATTGTACAGCAGACTATGCATGACTGTATATATCCATCGTAAAGAGAATATTCAGATACAGCAAGCGTGCAGGGTGAAGAAATAATTGTGGTAGGAAAGATGCAACAGTTATGCATTTGTGCATTAGTATGTTTGACAGAATGAAAGTTTCATACAGTAGTATAACAACGCTGCTATTATTATTTATTTACAATTTTTTGCACATCACAACAAAATGTTAATCTTTGTAAAAAAATTTGTTGGACGTGTGTGACTTTGTGAAAGGTTACGACGTTCTTAGAGAATATATATAATTTTGTGATAGTATTGTATAATATATCTGTATATGATTCCCTACTTTTTTCGTTATGATCACGTCTCTTGCACAACTTCCCGTGTCGATTTCTGTATGATTAGATTGTATTTTCGTTGTTTGCTACTACTGTTTCAAAGTTTTTGATATCAAATTTGCTACGATGCAACAATATGAAATTTCACAATTATATAATTGCTCTGAGATGTTTATTGTTGAAAGAATCAAAGAGAAAAACAATTCTCAGATCGAGTACTTTGGCATAATTATTCATTCACATAATCCGCTTTTTTTTTCAATTAGTCAATAAATTAACGTGTCATAATGAGATTAACGATTATCTGTGCTGATATTGTGTTTCATTTGTCATGATTTACTATTCACGACTGTTAATACATAAGAATGTATACGTTATATCCATATTTCCACGATTGACACAGACGCATAGAAAGCTTACAATCGTTCTGCATATTCACGATTCCTTCAATTTATCACGACGTTTATTATGGTCAGATTTCTGCTCATTGCACGATTATTAAACATCGTAGAATTCATAGCAACCGGATTTTGTATTAAATGATTTGTCATTATTCGGTAGAAATATTGTATACTATAACATGATTTGTTTATGCGTTCGCAATGACTGTTGGTATTTTTCATGATGTCCGGGTAATTGGCCTTTGATCAATGTGTGAGATAACTGCAATTATTTCAATTCAATAATATTATGCAACCAATTGTGATGACGACACGCGGCTACGTTCGGCCTTGACTTTGACCACAACTGTAGTGAAGAGGAGGACATTTGTCTACGGCTAATAACTGATGTATGAGAAAGAAACCATCTACATAAAGTGCATTTCAGTATTTATGAATCATATTCATTGATTTTCATGAATAATCTCAAGCACAAATCATATTTCAGAATAGAGAGATTAAATGGTGACTTGTTATCTATTCAAAACTGGTAAACTAATTCTCGACACAGATGACAATGATTAATAGTGCAATATTTATTGAAGCATTCCGTTCAATCATTCATAATCGTGAATATTAATATTAATTCAAGATGTGAATTGATTGATTTTTTAATAGACATTAATAGTAACGAGCTGAGTGCAATTCAATGCTGATCAGACAGTGCATCTCGGATTCTGGAAAACATGATTTTACACCATTCGTACGGATCTAAAAATTCCTTCACGATGTTCTGGAATTCATCACTTACGTAAGGAAGAGATATTCGTGTAGTGCGTGAATATGTGAAGAGAGGAGCGTTGATTCTTCTACGAAGTATTCAAGTCACACTGAGAGATGAAGGAGGCTTTTTCGTTGATAACATTGACTTTGTCGCAAATTCTTAATGATTTGAAAAATATGATTGCCGAAAAATATTCGGAATCTTGGCGGTACCGCGGGAAGTGGATCACTCAGCCACCTGGTGGATTGTGCCAGCAACTCATGAATATTTTAGAATACCGGCCTTTTTCGAACAAAATAAAAACACTGTCGAATTCGGTGGAAAAACCTGTTGTTATTCATGTATTACACTGCCCCATCGGAATTTATCATTTGTTCTGGAACAAACAGATATCATATGCGTTAGGTGCGAATGCTTATGTGCGACTGCATGCATCTACTTGTTGAATTTGTACCATTCGAAAGTGTTAATGTATAACCTCTTCATGGGCGAACACATGCGACACAGGATCGTCCAGAAAAATGGCGCTGTTTGCGCGTGTAACCAATAAATGTTTATTGATTAATAATTGCAGTAATAAATTGGCATCAATTAATGCAGAGTCTCATAAATTGTTCGGATTCTCAAGACATTGTTTATTGTTGAGGTGTTGTCGAGGTAACATTCGTTGTGTTGCGGCCTTCAGCAAAGGACATCAAATTCCGAGTTTTGCAGAAACGAATCAAAGTATGGTATTTTATAATTATCATTGATAACGCTCAATCCATCATTGTTAAATATAACTTTTATTCTATTTTCCAATATTATTAATCGTTCAGAAACTCATCGTTCTACACAAAAAGTCTTAGGTATATAAAACTTGACATAACCTAATTCGATCGAAGTGTCAACATATCCATGCAATTACCTTCATAGATACAGTGAATTTTATTCTGTCCAGATGCTGCTGTGGGTGAAGATGTTGGATCGTTTGGCAAGTTTCTTGCTCTACGAAAAACAGAAGCTGAGCGTTCCATCATTGTACAAGTACAATCGACTGATTCTTATCGAGATTTATATTCATATTGTCATGAATTCGGGCCGATTAAAGACATAAAATATTATGTGATGGCCAAATTTTTAGTATGTAATATTAACTACCTCTTTTGACTATTTATATTAGATTTTTTTATGAATTAATCTGATACAGCTCTTCGTTTCCAGTATTTTTTTATAATCGAATTCGAGAATGTATCTAGTCAGATAGCTTTGCTAAACTCTGCGACGCATCTGAATCAGAGCGAGATTATTCCAGTAAAATCCAAAATGTTGTGGTTCCGGAATTTACCAATGAAAAAAAAACAGAAAAAATCGATGGACATACCTGTATTGTTGAAGATAAAGTCAGTACCGTCTCATGAAACCACAGCAGCAGCACTTCATGCAGTCCAATCGGTTAGTAAGTCGATTGGATTTCACGTTAGTTCACCTCTGAATCAATAATTTTTTCCCAGATATCAGAACAAATGACAATTTTTTACGAAATGTGGAAATTGGACGACATCGGGATACGTTTAAGGTTTCTCACTGCCCACCAAATGGAGACAGCCTTTTCCAGTTTGTTTTCTAATATATCAGTTTTGCCATTTGGATCATCTGTGAATGGATTTGGTAAAACGGGTTGTGATCTTGATCTCGTTATAAATTTGGAAACCAATAAATTAGAGAAAGTGAACAGCCGAATGATATTTCATACGAAAGCGGCATTGTCTCAGGAACGTGCACAAATACAACGTTCATTGGAAACTATTTCTAGTGTGATGCAGCATTTCATCCCAGGTGTCACTAATGTGACGAAAATCTTGAATGCGAGGGTACCGCTCGTCAAATATGACCACAAATTAACGGGTCTCGAGTGCGATCTCACTATGTCAAACATGTAAATACGTATTTCATGATATAATAGAGATATGAAGATTTGGCGAAAAATGCTACATTTAGAAATTCTTCTTATCTTTTTAGGACGGCAATTTACATGTCAGAACTTTTATATCTTTATGGCGAAGCTCATCCTATTGTCCGTCCCCTGGTGTTTACGATCAGGCAATGGGCATCCGCACTAGAGATAACAAATTCCACTCCGGGAACATGGATTACGAATTTTTCACTTTCATTATTAGTAATATTTTTTCTGCAGTGTGAGAACATTTTACCATCGGTAAACAAATTGAAGAATGATGCATGTAAGTATGAAATCCATTTAACACGCGAGGATTGGATATGGTATTATGGAAAATCAACGTACTGATTGGAAAGTTTTGGTCATCTGTTCTTCTAGCAAATTCTGACGTACGTTTAACAGACGATGGTGTGGATTGTACATTCATACGTGATATAACGAAGTGGCCAATGAAGCAGAACCCTTCTATTGAATCGCTCGACCCCGTATTAGCAAATTTTTTCAATTTTTATGCGGATTTCGATTTCACCACGAGAGCTATTTCCATACGTGATGGTTGTTCTATTTATAAGCCTGATACAGCACCCTTACATATATGTAATCCGTTAGAAACCAGTTTGAATGTTAGCAAAAATGTAAATATCAGAGAATTAATGAAATTCGTGGGTGCTGTGCGGAATTCAGTGTTTGTGATGAACGAGAATAATAATTCACGTGGTCATAGATTGATTGACCTGTTTTCCAAAACGACTGTAGAATCAAGGAATACGGTCGTAGCGTCTGACCATAGAAGAGTTCGTGTCGCTGATCTCTTCGAACCGGACGGTATATCTGAACGGAAGGATGGGAATTTAAGTCGAAGATGAAGATGGGAGTATGCTCAGTTATTCAGCTGAATGTGTAAAAAGAAAATAACAAACGACAATGTAAATATTTGATTGGTTCATATTTAATTTTTTTCACTTTTTTCCTTAATTATCATGGGTCATCGGTTGATGACTATTACATTCGTTATCGTATAATCATCAAATCCCTATATATTCCCCAATAATGGAGCAGTTTTCATTAATTCATCAGTTTTGATCTCTGTTATATATGATATTCTCATTGCACAATGTATATAGTTGTTTGTTTTGATGTTTTTAAAATCAACACTTCGAAATATCCTCCGATCCAAGGCAAACATAGAAATGATTCGTATTGAATCATAATAACGGAATATATTCATCTAGTAATAATTATGACTATTCTCATATATATATGTGCAGTCGTATGATTCGAAATCGGCAAATAACCAAAGGTTTCTTCACCCCCTTCCGTTCTGTTTGGCCTTGCATTTCATTATTCCAAACTCATTCTCCGACAAACATAATGAATTTTATTTGGGTCATACTTTAAGTTCCCTGAACCGCTATGTTAACCGAGCAATGCATCTGAATATTGAGGCTCATTTTAAATTCGTTAATATACCGTATGGTTGGCAGTGTTGATTCACTAGCTCTTGACTCAACGTAATGATTCACAATACGTATTGAAATCTCCCTTCTTCCCATTCTGCATTTTTAATATATATTCATACAATAGATTTAAAATTTTTTTCTTCCATTATTTCAACCAATCTGATCTTTGAGCTTAAGAAAATCTGGAGTAGTGTATATTGATTGATTCCGCAAGCTCGGAGCAAAATTCTAATTGAATAATTATTTATCATTAACACTTTTTTCCCCCATTATCAATAACAGTAACTATCACCAATCTAATTGAATATCAATGAAGGCTGCATCTGAAACTTTTTTTTCAATAAATGGCAGCGATTATCCACGCAAGGTTTTGCGCAATTATATTTAATTCTCCTAAGAGTATGTGAGAGTAATTTTACAAATGAAACCCTATAAAACTACTCAATACCAAATGTTTGCCGATATATCAACGGTTTTTGATATTCTAAGATTCCACGCAATTGATTAATTCGTCTTACTTTTACGATGATGACGATGGTGATGAGCATGATGATGTCGTTGTAAGACGCGTTCTTCATGTACAGCGGCAACAAGAGTCCGGACAGCCTCTTCGTGTCCTTCAAAACTGTCAGCTTTTTTCAGAGGCCCGAGACCCGTAGCATTTGTTTCAGCGGCAGCAACTGCTGCAGCTGCTGCTGATATAGCTGATTGTCGTTTGCTCTTTGGTCTCGGGAATGTCTCCCATGACCGCTGCTTTTGGACTAATGATTTCGATGAAGATTTTGCTGGCGTGGGGCCAATCAATAATAGCAGTGTTTTACGTGGATCTTGACTTGAGGCAGATTGTTTAACACCAGCTGTACCATCGATAATACTTGATCGACGACTGCCCGAGCCAGTTGTGCTCAAACTGTCGCAACTGGCACGTCGTCGTCGTCGTCCATCTGTCGTAGATTTATCCGTCGAGTAGAATACATCCTCAGAATCGCTTGCTGGATAGACCTTACCTGATTTGTGACGTTCTTGTGAAATTACCGTTTGATCGTCTTGAGGTACCGCGTGAATTTGAGCTTGGACGCGTGATTTTTTTGCTTCGCCCATCGTTGATGCTTCCGATATTCTTTGGTACTCACTCTCTTCACCTGTTCCTCCTCCAGGAAAAATAAATTATTTGACGTTGCTAAAAGTATATACTAACTATCAGAAAAGTGATACTGACCTGTCACTGGTGCTTGCTGTTGTTGCTGTTCGCCAATTTTCTCCGGTTCCATAGTTTCCCCTACTGTTTCACTACCACCACCACCACCACTACCACCGCTCTTCAGTGATCGATATAGTGATCGTACTTTACTACCTGATGACTGTCCGGGAGGTGTTTTTGGTTTTTGACCATCAGGTGACTTCCTTGATCGTCGCCCTTGGCTCCTATCTCTTCCTTCTTCACGACCGGGTGATTTTTTTCGATCCTCTTTTGTTCTTGCCTTCTCAATTAATTGACTGAGCACACCTCTTCTACCTTCTGAAGATTTTGCCGTTCCGTACACTATTATATTCCCACCTGAGTCTAATAGAGCGCCGACACCGCCTGACGGTGTTCTACTGCGGGTGGGTACCTCTTTGGCTTCTGTTGAAGACGTGCAAATATAATTTGTATAGCGGTGGGAATCTGAACTTTTTCTCGCCAAATCGAAAATCATCCGTTTTTCTTACCTTTCATATAGAGAATATTATCAGCGGAGCTGGTACTTTTGGAGTGTCTGCAGTCCTTGGTAGGAACTGAACTATGTTGTTGTTGGGACTGCTGTTGCTGTTGTTGCTGTTGTTGTGGCTCTTGCATCTGAATCCGTGCGAAATGATCCAACAATGCTTGCAGATGTTGATGACCAGCAGCATCAGCAGCAGCGGCACTCATCTCCCCAGCTGTCATTCCAGCAGAGAAGGACTTAACAAATGGTTCCAATTGTTGTGTCAGGGTCTGCAACTGCTTGACTTCACCACGCAATGTCAATATATCATTCATTTGCGAGTGAAATATCTCCTTCTCAATATGAATTTTACATAATTGTTCCTCCCATAACGCATCAAATATATTTCTCAATCGTTCCAGTTCGATTTGATGATGTTCAAGTTGCTGTTCAAGCAATCGACAGTCCCTGGCAACGTGATCATAACGTGAACCAATCGGTGGCGTATTTGCCCGTCTCAATAATGCTACATCTCTGTGTAATTCACCTAATCGTTCTTTAACTGTCATTAACTGTTGACTGAGCTCTTTCAATTGCGAATCAAACGTACGGCAATGGTTCGAGAACGGTCCACTGTCACCCGATGCCTTCTGTGTTCTGGGTGGTGTTTTTGTGCTCTAGAACAACCAAATTATATATATTTTTAAGTTGATTAATAAAAAAAAAACGTAGGGTGGAATAATGCAATCCATAGAGCATCTTGCCTGGAGAAGTTGTGGTTCGATTTGTAATTGATGAGTATGGTCATACAAAGAATCCTTGTGCATAGGTTGATGTCCGATGAATGGCTGTAATGTTCTGATAAATTCATTACGGAAATTCATTTTTAGATGGCTGGATAGCATTGGTGGTCTGAGTGGATGTCCGAGTTGAGAAACACGGCCGAGACGTTCAAGCATGGGATGAGCGAGCTCCAAAAATTGATACTTTGTTGCTCCACTTGTGAAAACTGTGCATAGCATTAGGTGCATTTGCAATACTGGCAGTGCAGAGCCTAAGCTCAACAATTGAGTTCGGACCATTCGTTCCTTAGATTCGAATTGTCTTTGAAGCTCGGACAATACGAATGCATGAGTTTTGCTCACAGCATCTTGCATTCCCTGGCAATAGCCATTTAATGATCGTTTTTCAGAATCCAAACTGTGACGAAGCTCATCCAACTGGCTCTTCAGTGCTAATAGTCCATCACGTACACCTGCCTGCAATTCGCATATTGAATTGGCAGCTCGTTCCATTTTTTTTGAGGCTTGTTGCCATGCTGTGTCAATATCAACGCAATGAAGACGTGCATCGGCCGGCGTATCACGGAAGCACGTGGCGCACAGCATACATTTACTGCTTTGACTGTACATTATATAAAGGTCACCATGAGTCGGACAACGTCTTTGAGTATCTTTGGCGCATTTGCTCATATGAACAACTTCGTGGGATGAGAACATCTTGGCACGATGAGTATGCTCACGACAATGTGTGCACAACGCTTGCCCTGAAATTATTTTATTCATTATTATCATATCCAGTCACTGCGTTCGAGGGTAATTAATACATTGGAGGGTTCATGTGACATTTGACACAAATGTTCTCGAATTCAATACAAAAATTATAATCGAAACCAGGGCAAGTACCGCAAGTGACGCAGAAGAACATTGTTGTCTTGTCCCTTTTGTCGCAATTGGCACATGCAGGATTTTCCGAATTCGCTATTTCCATTAATTGTCGAATCAATTGATCCACTGGTGGCATTTGCATGCCTTCCTTCAGCTGTGTCACTTGACTGTAACATTAATGTATCAAGATGAACAGAACAATATAATCATTCACTGAACAAAGTAGAGAATAAAAGAATCACTAATAAATGATACGTAGAAGAGAAACATAGACGAAAAAATATATCACCCGCAAACAGGACAGACGACTTTTCCATCTAGATGTGGTCCATGTATACATCTCGCACAAAACGTATGAAAGCAAGACAGTAGGCATGGATCATGGTAGTAATTCTGACAAACACTGCAGGTCAATGGACTTCTCGGAGATCCGCCAAGACCTGCGGCCGGATCTCCCTCAGGTCCCTCTCCTGCTGCTGAACTCGCCATATTTCTCGTAACTTCAACTCTTCCGTCTTCTGTCAAACTCTTCCGATTGACTGAACTACCTCACCAGCGATGCCATCTCCACCTAATTCACGTCATTGACGTCTACATTCTTCGTCCTCACCCACGACACTCCCAGTTAGTTGATCGATGCCATATTGAAACTGCAAACATTTATAACGGAGGACAATGAAAATGGAAGAATTAGTGATAATGATCACAAAATAAATGACGTGTTTACCGTAACGACAGACGAGTCGAGTTCTCTCATCTCATGATGACGCCATCAAGTCACAATCCCTTTCGTCATTCTGATGACGTCTCGAGAGGTTGCCACTGCGGATATAGGGTGCAAATAGGGTGGAGGAGTGAGTTTGTAACGAGACGATTTCGATAGGATGACTGCGGAGGTGAGGAAGAACATACCCCCCGTTTTGGTGGTGAGTTTGCGCCAACAACGACTACGTCACGGCAGTATTTGTTGCCTGGACCAATCACGTAGGTCAAACGGGAAGATTTCTTCTCATCCTCGGCTCCTGTGCCCTCGCCCTCCACCCCATATAACGATCATGCGTGTATGTATATCTTCAGGTACACATATACGATGAATGCGTCATAGCATGACGTACATCATCTATGTGCAGAAACAAAAAACATATGATAAAACGGACCGCATACCTCTTCCCTTTAGTCGAATCTATGCTGTGAGGTTGTCGCTGTGATGTAATATAGAGGGTGATAAAAAATGGATGAGATTCATACAAAATAATTTTACTCATTCAAGCATGCCTGAGTAACGATAATGATGCTATTGATTTTGATATAGGCTTGATCAAAATATTAATCTATGCATATGGGAACATAAAGAAGAGTAGGAGAGTTTGATTTTGTATGATTCTCAACTGCTCGATCTATTAATCGAATAATGATCGCAAAGACTAATGCAGCAGCACCTTGACTATGGATTTTCGTCATTATTATATCGGAAACAAAGAGTGAGAGCAAACACCTGCATTTATGAATTCGGGTGTCGTCTCCTTGTTACTTCTGAGCGATCATCACAATAGCGTGTCATTGATATGATGGAGTTTTCCCATTGTGCTGCAAATAAACATGGATGTTGCGGTTTGAACCCTTTGTCATAACGAATCTCTTGCATAGAATATTTATGTTATCACCTCTGTCTGTTTCTATGTACTATTGTATACTCCGTGAGCCAGTTTTGCATTCTTCTATTATATTCCAACCAATGAACTTTTTGTTAGACGAAAGTGAGCATGCAAGCTGATGTTCCTGCTAATTTTCATTCAGGTCACCGAATATATGTCGTTCTCTGAACATTTTTTCGATGTGGTGTTCTATTTCGTATTTTTTTCTCCATTATGTCTTATTAGTTCCCGCCCTCCTCAAGATGCTCCAGGAATCGAATTTGGGATCTATGCCAGCGCCACCATATCGAAATAGCAGCTACTGGGGAGAGATGGTAAAATAATAATAGCAATAGCAATGTTGATAACCTCATCAAGCCAATTGTGTGGATCGCGTAAAATTTCCAGCAAATCTTCCAAATTAGTGTTCTTCCTATTAATCAAAATTTCTACCAACAATTTTGCTCCATTTTGATTGAATCATCTACTTATTTGAGAAGTGGAGATATTGATCAATTCACTGAAAGATTCGCAATGGAGCAAGAAATGATCCCACCAGAAGTTGACCAAAGTAATTGTTTTTCATATTCATTTCAGTACATCAATATTAAGACCTCAAGAAGGTAATATAGGTTCCACATCATGTTGCATATGGGCACGATATATTTTTTATGCACATGTGGTAAATTATTACAATATCTCACGTAAAAATATATTTCTTCCAGAATATGCAGTGGTATGTTTGATGGTAGTTGCCATTTTATGGGGATCAACAAACCCTCTGATAAAAAAAGGTGCTCACGGCATAGATAATATTGTTGCGCAAACGCTGATCGAAAAAGTTTTCAGACAAATCGTCTTTCTTGTGAAGAGCTGGCAGGTTCGTCCTCCATATTCGTCACTAGATTAGTCCTGAACAATCATGCATGATAAAAACTGACGTATCACTATTTCATTTCAAGTACTTGATACCATTCTTCTTCAATCAATGTGGATCTATCTTATATGTCTCGAATCTTGGGAGCGCAGATTTATCTTTATCCGTACCAGTAACCAATGGTTTGACTTTTGCGTTCACTACTATAACAGGACAGATGTTAGGCGAGGACAAATTGCACAGAAGTGAGCATATTATATCTCGCAAGCACGTCATACTGATGTAGATGTCTTGATTTCAAAACAGATACGGAAAATTTAATGTTAATTTCTTTTCCCTCCTTTCCAGATGTATATGCTGGAATTTTATTAATTCTCTCCGGTAGTGTACTCTGTTGCCTCGAAAAACTCACTACTATCACATGAACATTGAGTTATTTGCATCAATGAATTTGTACACAAATAAAATCAGGAAAATGGCAGCTGGTTTTCGGGTATTTCATTCAATTCTCCACTGTTCCATTCTTTTTTCTACGGTTTCCATTATATTTAATATTTATTTCCGTTTTCCCGCTTGTTATGATGAGCGTATTTGAAACGTAGCGCCACCGCTTCAACAAGACTGCATGCTCAAAAAAATGGCGGATCAATATCCCCTGTAGAGAGCAGTATACCCACGGCGTTCTATCACGAGTTCAAGGAATCGTTGATAATACATTAGTTAACTGTTGATTTTGGAGACCCCGTTGAAAAATGCCTTCACGCAGTGAGGATATTTTGAAGGGCTTTCAAGTGTATCCTTTTTTGAACTACTAAGTCAACAGAATTCCATTTTCATATCAAGATTGAACTGTGTGATTTATAGGTTATACTAATACAAATCTGTCAAAAGATTCCTTCAATGAATAATGGAACAATAATTTACCACCTATTTTTTTAGAATATATAAATAGATAGAGGCCATGAATGAATGAATATATTACTTAACAATTTGTGTGTTATCATATACAGAAATTGGATGAATTTACGAGATGCAGATAGTGGGAAGATTCTTTGGCAGGGTAACGAAGATTTGTGAGTACACGGAAAATCTATACATATTAAATAAAGAAAATTGTGTCTATGGTTTTAAAATTTGATTGTTAGATCTGTCCCTGATGTGGAACACGAAGCCCGGGTACCAAAAAAAATTCTCAAATGCCGGGCTGTTTCTAGGGAAATAAATTTCAGTTCTGCTGAACCTTTGGAAAGGTTCCGATTAGAGCAAAAAGTACTATTCAAAGGCAGGTGCTTGGAAGAATGGTTCTTTGAGTTCGGATTTGTAATTCCTAACAGCACAAACACGTGGCAAAGTTTGATTCAAGCAGCACCGGAGAGTCAAATGATGCCAGCCAATGTTCTGAAGTAAGTCTCGAGTATTCAAAACCATATTTTGCATATAACAGACAGAATATAACCATGTCTTTCATTACAGTGGGAATGTAGTGATTGAAACCAAGTTTTTCGATGATAGTCTTCTTGTTTCAACTAGTCGGGTTCGACTATTCTACGTTTAAATTGCCAGCAAATAAAAAAATAACCGCAATAAATTAATTTAACTACACAAACGATCAGGGATCAATTTTATAATAATAACGATAATATTGGAGATTATGGAATACTACAAATAAGGTCTAGCAATAGAATGGCACGAAAGATTTGTGATGAATACTTGCACAGGAGCACTTTCTGGAAAAGAAAAACAAGGAAGACACGGGAAAAGATTTCACTCAGTGACTATGATTTCACGGTTATTTGTAAATACAGTTTTCATTCACATAATGCACACCGCAATTTATCATTCATCAGTGAAAAATGATATGGCGACGTAACAACACGTACGATATGTTAGGTTAATTGAAAAATGACGATATATAGACACTTTTTTCCATATCGATTAGATTTTCGAGCAAGAAACAAAAAGAGAAATGGGAAGAGTGCATCGATGTGGCTTCAAGGCAGTCCCCCTATCATACATTGATGAAGCACTACATTTTCTTCACTACCCTCTCTCTTTCTCGTATCTTCGTACAGGTGAACTCAGAGGTGCACATTGGCATTCTCCGGGGGGGAAGAATAGACAGAGAAAGAAAGAAGTGGCTCTTTGACTTTAGTGCAAGTGAGAAAGCTTGACAATATGCGTGAAGAAAAAAAGGGAGGAAGAACGGAAGCGACAGAGCGAAAGCGAACGAGCGCAAGAGAGAAAATAATAAAGTCAGCAACGTCGTCGAAGGTTGAACAACGGTCACGAGTACGTAGACAGATAGTGTTGGCCGGGCTCGTGATTCAATTACCACATTCGAGACATATACGTTAAATTCTTTTTTTTGCATCTATCGCATGCACATCCATCCAGGAATTAACAAATCAGTTAAATGATTGATACAGATTCAAGGCAATTTATCAGTGATTTCACGTAGGATAGCCACGAGCGCTATATTTTTCTTATTTAACATTGCACTTTCGGAATTATATGATAGTTGTACAACTATGGATGTCGGGAACTAGAAGCACTGAGACCTGTCAGAGGCATAACAGTGCGACATTCGTGTAGAAATCCAATTCCAAGGGAATAAACGAAATAATAACGGCGTCGAAAGAGACTGATCAAGGGCCGTTCTCACCGGTAGCACCGGTGAGAACTGATGTCCTAATTGATCACGAGAACAATAACGACAACGATAACGAAGACGAACTTGGCGACGATTTCTTCAACGCGGCGATGGAATTGAAAGGTGACGATGAAGATAATAATGGTGAAGCAACACGTCCATTATTTCTAGTTGGCACTCCACGAGATCCATTGGTGTCTGGAGCCACAATAGTTAATGATGATAATGTAAATGAAGAAATGAATTCGAGTGATATCCAGTCAAGTGCACTCGTTGGTCTGATGTCAGGGCAATCGACGTCCGTTTGCTTCCCAGCTAAATTCAGTAAGTAAACTTAATTTGAAATGTATTATAGAAACTGAAAGAGCAGAGGAAAAACAAAAAGTAGAAGTGTGGAGTGTCGGTCGGTGTTGCAATAGGGGTGTTCCTCTTTTATTATCTAATTAACCAACCATCTCCCTCGTTTTTCAATGCTTTTAACCATCTCTCACGTTCCCTTTAACCCCACTCAAGTGTCACACGAACGAACAGACATTTATATTTGTGAGTTCCTAACGTAATTTAGCAGTTCAATCAAATTATTCTTAAATACATTAAGCGGTAGGGTAATTTATTTGCAGGTTGTGTAATTTTTTAATCTTGTTACAGCTTATGATTTCTCATCCAGCCCAAGTAGTGAGACACGACAGATCTCGCTCGGAGTAGGGAAACGAAAACAACGGAGATATCGGACTACTTTCACAAATTTTCAATTAGAGGAACTGGAGAGAGCATTTCAAAAAACCCATTATCCAGATGTATTTTTCCGTGAGGAATTGGCATTACGAATCCAATTGACAGAAGCCCGTGTTCAGGTATTGAATCATTCAGGGTGTTTATTATAATTTTCACTCGCATCTATGACAAAAAAATATATCCATTAGGTTTGGTTCCAAAATAGAAGAGCGAAATGGCGGAAGCAAGAGAAGCAATGTAAAGTTGGAATGACCTCACATTTGTCATCAGAAACTTGTCTCGACATTCAACAACAGCAGCAGACACAACAAACGCATCCACATCACCACCATCATCATCATCATCATCATCATCACCAACAACAACCGCCACATCCTCAACATCATCAAACACATTCGAATACAGAACAATTACTCCTAGAAGCTCCACTCGGTAGCCCACCATCGATTTATCTCGGAATGGAATGGGCTGGGTTTTCACCATACACAAGTGTTGCTGCTACATCACCATTGATTATAAATGGATTGAATAAACTGCCTGAAGCTGATGATAACCCCTTGCTAGATCCCGATCTTCTGCAATTGAAAACTCCACGCTGATGATGTACCTTATCTCGTATTATTTTTTTCCGGGAAGTGATGACAAAGTAGGAGCAAACGAGAAGGGAGAGGAAGAATAAGAGTTAAGTTGTTACACTAGTCATTTGTTAAATGTCTGGAGGATTAAAGTTATCAATAAAAATTGTATAGAAAAAATTGAAATAATGATAACCAAAACTTTCATTCGCCATCAATTGAAAACAATTTGACGAGTAAATATTTTGAATAAAATAGTAACGTCATCTTTATTCAGTTTTGCGTATATATTACATCTTTTTATTTTATGGGATTCAAATTGTTGATTCAGAGCAGCGGAGAAGCGATCATTTATGAAAGATACTCCCACAATATCTTTTTCTTTATATTTATACTTCTCCAGAAGAATATTGAAACTCCAGCAATAGTCAGATGTCTTATATCGAATCTCGTCTTCAATTGAATACGGATATTTTCTCTTTTTTTTTTTTTTTTTTCAGTACCCAAAATATTTACAACTCGTTAGACAAAAAAATTAGGTGTTCCTTTTCTCAATACGGGAGAAAACCAATAAAAAGAAACATGTGGGAGTATCTGAAAAGAAAAAGAGAATAATAATAAATTATTGAAGTGATTTTTTTCAGATTTTTTATTTTTATTTATGAATTTAATGACGGAGGGAACGTCATGCGACATATGAATACTCATCAGCGCTATTCGGAGTCCGTTCAATGTATTGTTTATCAATTAATGCTTCAATGCACTTCTTAATCATCCCAATCGATGGGACGAATGTCACTTTTGACTGACTTAGCACCTAAAAAAAGAAATTGTTGATGTTGGAAGTTGTTGAAAGATGGTGGAAAAATATACTTTCTAACACAGACCAAGAACTCACCTCTTGCACGAGTTGATTGTGTCGTAACAATTTTCGACTTTTCATTATTCTGACAATTGCTGCTTGCAGATAAAGTTTTCTGTCATCATCAACACTACGGTGAGTCGCCTCAGCATCATGTGGGGCATCACGCTGTAAAGCTCCCGTAACACGAAATTTGGTTCTCTTATTGTAATAATCAAAATTGAGCGTAAGAATAGTGTCCTCATCCAATTCACTCGTTTCATTCGATTTCTTTAATATTTTACAGTCAACAAGACTCGATGCGTGTTTAATTAATTGATCATTGGACAATCTCAAACTTGCTGCAGCCTCACGACACGGAATCGAATCACAATGCTCAAATAATAATAGCAACGCCATTTGATAAGTTTGCACTGTGACAAGATAAGGTTTCTTCAGACAGTTGAATTTCAACTCGCCTTGACATAAATGATGCAGCCAAGTTAATTTTCGCCCACTAAATTGTGCATGATAAAAGGTTTCGAAAGATTGAATTGATTTCTCTAACTGCTGTGGAACGTGGAAAGGACCGGGTGGTGGTGGTAAACTTAATGGCCATGCACCAGCCTGCAATACATAGACGACAAAACCAATTCCAAGTTGTTCTTCGGTATCACGTTCACGTAAATTTGCCATAAATTTGGAATTCAGATCCATTGACACCGACATATCTGTGAACATTCGATGCAACTTATTTGTGAATTCATAACCACATGTCTGCTTCAAGCGATCAATCATCGTTTCTTCAGCGTCCATTGATTGAGATTGTTGGTGTATGAGCCGCTTAGCCAACATTCGCGCATAGAATTTTTGAAATACATCTTTGTCATCAACATATTTGAAAACGGTTATTGATTTCGCCAATTTTTCATCAATATCACTTTCAGATATTCCTTTGGCGGATTTTTTGAGTAATGAATCGCAATACTTAGCCAATAATTCAGGAGCACGAGCGGGTTGACGAACAGGACGATGGTTCACTGCAGCCGAACATGCTTTATCCAGTGCTGCAATGAATGCCTGATCTCGTTTGAAAACTTCAGAGATCAATTCCGAATATTTGGTGTGAACATCGAGCATATTTTCAACAAATTGTACGTGAACATTGTCACCTTGTAGAGCCCCAATGGCATTCAAACCTTGTAATGTAATATGAGACGTCAATTTTTGTATCAATGGTGTTAAAGCACCTGGCAACGGTCGCAGCAATGGATAGAGTAATGACAAATCACGCTTCTTTTCTTTTTCAATCATTATATCGGCCTCAGTATGTAACCATGCTACGTGCGCTGTCACCATTTTATCTTCACAACAGTGACGGACTTTGGCTACGGATGTATGATGAAGAAATTTATGTGCACGTAGTTCTTCTTGACCCAGTCGCCATGTCACACGTTCCATGTAGCGGGTAACATTCGATTGTTGCAATAATTCAGATGCTTCCCGCGAGTAAAACTCACCACTTGCTTCTAAAAATGGTTTTTCAAATGTCTCCTGGTACATATCGAGCTCGCCTTTCATTTTGTACGCCTCTACTCGAACAAAACTTTCAATGACGCCACATATAACGTCGGTCGTAGCTGGTTGTGCATCACCCATACGATCTGCATGTATTCCCTCGAGTAATAAAGCTACTAGTGACTCTTTCAATGGTCCGATCATCTTTTTTTTCCATATATCCAAGCCCAATTCACCAATTTCCATCTGCTCCTGATAATCAGCTGAGTTTGGCGATGAGGTACCGTATATTATCTCTGCTTCTGTTATTTTCTGTTTCTTGATGTGCTGTTGATTAAGATATAAATACAAACGATGAAGATAAATTATCCCTTGTGAGTATTCATCCCATTCACGATGATAGGCTTGCAGTAAACCAGTTTCGCCTTGGCTTTGAACACGTTCGAGTAGTTGCATCACATGATTATCCAAAAAACGTTCGGTTTCGTTATATAAACGATCGGCGAGTGGTTCAGGGTAGGCCACACATAATGAGTAAACATCACTAAAATGATTTCATGATTACTTACAGTGTATATCCAGGTTCATTTACATATTAAAACAAATATGAAAACTACCTGAAACGATCGTTCCACGTAGATCGTGGAATATCCGCAAGAGTAATTACACCCTTTACAGTTTCTTGAAGGACACCCCATGTTTGCCCAAAATCCACCTTTTTCGGTTTCAGGGACATTATTAACAAGGGCCTCCGTTCTATTGAATTTTCTTCTCGGTTGTGTTTCGCAACTACTTCTTTACAGTCCTCGCTGTCAAAACCCCTTTATAATCACTGATTCTGTAAAAAAATTGATTCATTCAAAGTAAAACTCATTTTCCCTGAGAGATATATATGTATACATATATATCCATATGTATGTATACACATGTTTCTCCTTCGATTCCGAAATATTCTGGCAATTTTCCAGATGCCCAATTTTCAGCGATTCATCGCTTCAATTGTACATTCATTTAGGTCAATCGCGGAGAAAAATAAATAAATAAAAGGGGGGAACACAATGAATTCATGCATTCGAGCATTAGAAATTCTGTTTAGTAAAGCAATTAAAAAATTGTGACCATGAATTTGGACTCGCGAATGCTTGTTTATAACTTTAAATTCCTTTTTATCCTGCATGAAATAGCATTCATTATTATGAGCTTATGTCGGAATCAGATATGCTAAAACATGATGGGATTTGCAAAAGATAACAGCACTCATTTTCATCAATGCTATATGTGAGACTCCTGTGGTATGCTCTTTACATTTACTCTAATTGCATTCGACAGCTGACCAAAAACTAAAGATGTTAAACTGCATATTCCTCGCATTGAGGGGGACCAAATTGTCGTCAGAAGTACAATAGAAGAACTTTATGAGATCTACAAGCAATCATGTTATAAGTCTGTGGAGTATGAATGGGAATTTTGGCAACATGAGAAACGGAGAATCTGAAGACATATAAACAATGGATAACTCTCAATAACATGAAACATGTACTAACCAGGCAATTTATTGCACTATTCCGGACTCGATCACTGATGGATCCTGCCACTGCGTTCCACTTACTTTTAGGGTAACGCAATTCATTACTCGTTGCAAATTGCATGACACTGATAACTGTCGTCTTTGATCCACGCTAACATGCTCACGTCGTTTTTTCTTTTCGCCTTTCTTTTTATATGCAACAATTAACCAAAATTTCAATAGTACAGTTCGTATATTGACGCTACAAACTTCCGAAATAATACGTTGACTTTTGGAAAAGAATTCGTAACAAAAATAAGTATCATGAAATATTCAGATGTAATGTATTATTGAGAAATAAATAATTACACACTCATTTATATGCTTCTCAATAACATCAGGACTACCATCTTTTTTTACTTAGCCATGGTCATCGAGAAGTGGAAGGGATCACATTGTGTATATATGTGCCTCGTGGTGTAGAAAACTGGGTTTTGTATGGAAAGGATAAGGTACCACAGTTTATCGTTAGAGAGCATTAGTGTGATGAATATCAGTCGGCGGCATGTTCAAAATTGACACTGTCACGATTCTGCGTATACCACATGGACCAATCACAAGCGTCTAACGAACAAGTTGAACTGGCCGGAACGTCACATCCATTATCTACTTTTTTTCATGCGCAGTAGCCTTTAGTGCTGCGGTTGTGTATTTTCATAAGCCAATACAGCAAAGTACTCAGAAGTTTTCATGACTGTACGGGTTCCATAATTTCGACAAGTTCTGAAGTTTTTCGTAGTGGACCGTGCTGATTTTTTAATAGGAGATATGGTATGTCATGTTTCAGATATACAGACTTATCCCAATTTTATAATACATTAGGTATATACGAGAAAGAATATGTATTATACCAACAGAGTTGCCGCACTACAGTATTTTGAGGTTACGTTGACGTCAACCGAATGACAATGCATGTTTAGAATTTTTATTTTATGTTCGATCAAATTATTTGGTAGTGATCGTAGATTTTTAGCAATTTTTACTTTAATCCCTGTTCTCTATTACAGAGTATTCTCGCTTATAATGGCGGTGCGTTGATAGCGATGAAGGGGAAAAATTGTGTAGCAATCGCTGCTGATCGGAGATTTGGCATTCAAGCTCAAACAATAACAACTAACTTCCAAAAAATATTCGAAATGGGACCACATCTTTATTTGGGCATTCCGGGACTTGCAACTGATGTTCAGACAGTCATGGAACGATTAAGATTTAGATTGAATCTTTATGAATTGAAAGAAAATAGAAAGATGCATCCGAAAACATTCGCTTCCGTGGTATCGAATCTTTTGTATGAAAAAAGGTTCGGATCATATTTTGTTGAACCCATCATTGTTGGTCTCGATCCGGAGACATACGAACCATACATTTGCAACATGGATCTTATTGGTTGCTTGAACGAACCTGAAGACTTCGTCGTCGGCGGAACGTGTGAGGAACAATTGTACGGTATGTGCGAAACGGTTTATGAACCAGACTTAGAGCCAGATGATTTATTCGAAACTATCAGCCAAGCTTTGGTCAATGCCTGTGACAGAGATGCTTTTTCTGGTTGGGGAGCAATCGTACACATCATGTACGTATCATATTGTTCTCAAGATATTTGATCACTGAAAAAATATTGTTTCACGAGAATACTAAGTCAATACTTTTCATTTTCTTCCAGTGAAAAGGACAAAGTCACAACAAGAACCATAAAAACCCGTATGGATTAAATCAATAATGATAAATAATCAATTTTCACACATTCATAATTACTGAATATAAGCGGTAATACAAAATATTGAAATATGAGTCATAATTGTTTTGCAAAGGAGGGAATAAATATGCATTCGAATCATTTATTGCTTTCCGATGTAGTGAAATGATTATTCACCTCAGCACCCAATATAAACCTTTGCATACGTAATTGCAGTACATATACAAGTTTTATGTAGAATATGTTCAATATCTGTTATGTGATTCGAATATACCGCAGGATAGACTGATGTGAAACTTTTAGTAATACATAACACCGCGAGGAGCGCCTGTATCCATGTTTTCGTAAGTCCGACCAACGGATCAGGCGACTTGTTGAGAGAAAATATATTATAAGGTTCTGATGAACACATTAATCCAGCGAAACAGATCTAAGAACGATGGCAAATATAATGGGTCGTTGCTTCAAACAACTGAAAATCCCAGTGACGCGTGAGTGCGAAATTATTTCGATCGTGAGTTCTTAACCTCAACCTATTAGCTCTCGGTACATAACTACTAATGGAAATTCTGTCCTCATCTAACAATTAGGTATCTTGGGTTCTAAATATTCATCAACATGCTATCAAAAATTTGCGGAAGTCAAAATCCGGTCGTGCGATCATCCTTCGGTGAGTTTTGAACCACTACTTTTATCAAACTTCGAACCGAATTTGCGATTGGGGGTGAGTCGTCCGATGATCGAGCTGGGCCTGCCACATCTGAGAAAAATTAATGAAATTATTGATCATCCGACCAAAATAAATTTGGAAATCATTGACCCAATAACAATGCCACAATCTAAAGAAGATAATCATGCAGAATCGTCGCTCATTCTTCCGACAAGAGGAATTAAAATCGAGAAGCAAGCAGCACGTATGATTGTTATTAGGCGGCGAAAAATGCGTATACATAAAAGGCGGAAATTACGGAAACGAATGAAATTCGTTTGGCGTAAATTCAAACAACGGCGTGAACTGATGAGGGAAAAAGCATTTCATGAGGAATTACTTGGACAAATTCGTGCAGCTGAAAAGTTTGATGCTAAGGAATATGTCGCGTCGAGGCTGCAAATCTTGGATAACGTAAGAATACCATCTAAGTATCGTGGTGAAATATTACCTGAAGCGATGGTGCGGCAATTTTTGAAAGAAGACCAAGAAAAAAGGGACCGTAGACTTAATAGGAAGCCATTTACATTGTGAATAATAACTTTCATATATTTCCACGAATAATATCGTTTGGAAGCTTATGAAATCATGTCTATCACAATTATTTGTACAAATAAGTTATGTTGTGCACCTTAAAATATGCTATTTACAACTCATCGCCTCATTTATTTTTTTATTCTGATTCCAATAACAGTAACGACTGAAGTATGCTTCTCATCGATGATTAATTAAAAAAATAGAAATAACAGCAATATAAATAATTCATCATAATATGGTAAGGATTTGAGTGTCAACATTTCTCAGTTCTATGCCTTGTCTCTTAGTATCATTACTGTAATAATGTAGTTTTAATTTTATCGGATGAGGAGGTGAAGTTACAATGATGGAGGCTATGATGGCAGTATATTATGTAGGCAGTATTTCACTTTCACGCGCTTGAAGAACGTCATGCTTGCGATAATTGAATTGAAACCATCGTCCAGTTTTCAATGTTGAACTCCGCCCCGAAAAATAATCCTCGATTTCTTGCAATGATTTGTTCTTTGTTTCCGGCAAACAAATATAGAAATATATAGTACCGAAGAGTGATATGCAACCATAAAGAAGAAATGTTCCATGTTCAGTAAGTGCATCTCGTAAAAAAGGAAAGGTCTTGACAACCATGAAAATAAATGAATGTGCTGACATGGTAGTTAGTCCGCCTATGACTCCGCGCACTTGGACTGGATAAACCTCACCAATCATCACCCAGGGTATTACCAGGAATCCAATGGTGCAAGTTATAGTATACGAAAAGATACAAAATACTGGAATCCATGTCCATGTCGCTGTTGTACCGTGGATTGTCCAATAATTATTCAACCACATGTATCCACCTAGTCCCAGCATAGAAAATCCGCATCCCACTGATGAAATCATTGTCAATGGTCGTCTCCCATATTTTCGACACAGGATGCAAGCAAGAATGGTCGAGGCAAGTCTTACTACACCGAGAATTGCTGTCGCCAAATATTTGTCTATCGTGGCACCAGATTTTTCAAATATATTCACTGCATAGAATGTGAGTGCATTCGTTCCTGACCATTGATATATCAGAAAGTAGAAGAACAAAAGAGTAAACGGTCTAAGAGCATTTGGTTGAATCAATGCCCGAATAATATCTTTTGGTTTAGTGAGTCTTTTCAATTGATTTTTATCCGAAAAATTAATAATATCATCTATTTCTTTTTCAAGATTATCTGCGCTACCACGAAAGTATGTCAATGCTTTCTTGGCAGCGTCTGGTTTGTTTTTGGCTACGAGGAAAGATGGTGTCTCTGGGTAGAAATACATGAGAACGAAAGCTGATGCTGGAATTATGGTGCTCATTGCCGCACACGTTTTCCATGAGACCACACTTCCCAATGCATATTCCAATAATACTCCTGTGCTAACACCAACACTCGCGAGTGCTGTTAACATCCCACGTAGATGTGGTTGGGTAACTTCACTAGTATAAACACGCGCTGGTGCTCCAACCATCCCTGAGCCCAATCCTACGAAAAATCGACCAGCATAAATCATCTCCAAATTGGTCGCGAAAGATATCAACAGCCATCCAATAATTGCTGGCACTTCAGTTATTAGTAACGATCGTTTCCTCCCTAAACGATCCATCAAATAGCCTGACAGTAGACAACCGATCGGCGTTCCGATAGATGACAAGCTAGCTGAAATTCAATTCAAGGTACTTGACTCCGAATTCAACAACATATTCATTCTATTACTATGTAATGGAAATCGAGAGATTTTTATTACCTATCCACGATTCTTGGGTATCGTCGATTGTTATTGGACTGCTGGGATCCCTCAATTGTGGGATGGCAATCGCCGAGAAACCAAAGGCCATGCCAGTATTAACAGTACCTAATTGTGCAACAAACGCTGCGAAAACTTGTCTCATAGTACTTTTATGTGATACATGATGCGCCCCTGCTTCTAAGTTTCGTCCATTTGGCGCCAAAAAATGCTTCTCATCTTCAATAATGCTGGGTGGTTGGATTTTTGGTAAAATTTTTTTATGTTCCATGAGCGCATCTTTCTCATTCCCATCGATGGGCTTCTTTCTAGAACATAAAACGGAAATAATAGTTGGTTAGTGTTTACACGATGACGATGTTGTTGACGTTAACAGGTTGTGAAGTGATCATTTAATACTGGCGTTTGAATTTATGATTGTGCGTTACCTTGATTAAGCCAATTGAAGCATTTTAAATGGTCGTTAATAGATAGCGATAGCGCAAGTGTATACTCGCGCTACGATAATACAGATAAACAAAATGATCTGAGTCTATTTTTTTTGAATTACTATAAGGTCACTTATTCCTATTTGAGAGTATCACATACATCCATAGTGGATCGATCTAAGTTCATAGCAGAGAATGAAATATTGCGACTGTTTGACATAGATCAATGTTTCAAAATGATTTCCATCTATCAATCCAATCATTTTCGTTCGATTTGTAGTAATTCGAAGATGTGTAAGGATAAATTTTTCTATGTGTGCATCGAATGTGAGCGTTACGTGAAGAATGTCACGTCTTTGGAAATCGTATCTGCAACCTACATCTATTTATAAACCTGCTTTGTCTCTGACTAAAAGTCATTTTTACTATTTTTTATATTATCACGTATTGTGCAGTATGTTCGGAAGCAATTGATGCACTCTACTCTATTTCTAGACTCGAAATGGCCACTGATAATGAAAATGATGGTGATAAGTTAGAAATGGTGAAGATCAGAGAACAAACGAATGTGGAAGGTGTTGGTGTCAGAGCGAAATTAATTAAATACATTGCCACGCACTAGAATGAATCATAGAATGCGCTCGTAATTGTAATATCGCCTCCGTCTTTCTTTCTTTCTCTCTTTCCCAGTTTACTAATTCACTCGTTTGTCAGCCCCTCCTCCTTATTTTCTTCTTATCTCGTTAGGCTATTAGTTTTTCACGCTCTAACTTCGAACATTGTGCGATTACAAGGACGTTGGCCATCACCTTACCCCTAATCACAATTAAATGGTCACCAATTCTACCAGTTATGCAATGGCTAATTTCATCGCAGATAGAAATGATGTTGAATGATTTATTATACTGGATCACATGTTACTCGACAACAATTCTTGATACGTGTCATGAAATCATAGGAATCCATTTGATACATATTCTTTATATCAAGTCACAGGTGAATGACATCTGTATTTAATGAATGTGAAATGTACACATTTATGTGTAAGTAGGAAATTTGATAAGACATGAAATGGTCGTAAAGATTAAACTCCCAGTGTCGTTATAAATTCCATCATGAAATCATCTACAGATCGCAGGATATATTTTGTCTCGTTTTTCATTTCTTTTCCCACATTCGTATTAACGTTATGATATGAAAACTTTTTGATATTGAATGATTTGTCGTTTGGAAGCTGAAATGCCATCTGCATAATGATTATTTATAGACCGAATGTCACATCATGCACGATGAATAGATCCTGTTTTCTTATCTGTCCATTGAGCAAACACTCACACATGGAATATGTCATTTCACGGTTCAAAAAACTAAATAAACAGAATACTAGACAATTATTTATTTATATTTTTCTTTGTGTTATCATTCAGATACTCACTCATCCATGTTCCCGACTTTATTGTTGGATGACAGTGTTATGTAGAGGAACAATCAAACATTAATATTTATTATACCAACCGCACAAATTTCTTTTACACAGTTCGCGGAAGAAAGCGTGATCGTGAATTAGCCAAACCAATTTTCAATGAATTCGATCGTCCAAACTGAAATTTATTTCTTCTTTCTCGAATCATTTAGGTTCATATATGTGTCTTTTAACTTTAGTCAGAAAATTGATGTTTATCGACACATAATATTACTATTCTCCTATTTGAAGATCAAAGTCTTGCACTGCACATATCGTTATACATCAACACGTCTCACTTTTAAAGAACCGCCAAGCAAATGTACTCACGCATCTTTATGTTACGAGCTTTATATACATAAAGCCCGCCACTACATTGTGTGTGGTTGTGCGCGTGTACAGGACACGATGATGACGTTAAAAAAGTGGAAAGCGGGGAGAATTCCCCACTTTTATCATGTCAAAACTTGCGCGCGCATTATAAAACTTCAAGCTCTCACCTAAAGGCGCTGCTCACAACACTTTTCTATATTCATTCATTTGAATTATATTATTCCACAGAACAAAAAGCAGTTGTATGCACTTTCATACGAACATATCAAAGTATGAGTCCATCTTAATATGTCGTACAGATAATCGTATTGGGAAATCCAATAAGAAAAATACGTTTAAAGATGTCATGAGTATACAGGAGAAATTTTCCTTATCACCCTCATCGTGTATGCTCTGATAAGAAAGCTTACCTTCGAATAGAAGATTATCAATATGATTGAGCAATCTATGTCATAAAAAAAAATAAGTATAAATACATAAGTTCAGTTATCAATATTTCTTCTATGAATTGAATAATTTTCTCTGAATTTCCATCGATGACATACTAAGACAACGTCTATTGTGAAACTTTTCTGTTGAAAATAAATTGGAGAACGTTGGCTCTGTAAGAACCAATATATGATGTGGTGAATGAAAAATCAATTCTCTACACATTTATCATCTCTATCTACTTAGGAGTTGTCTCAGGCAGTCGTATTTGAGATGTGCTTAAACTCCTGTTTAACAATAGTATAGAGATCAAAAACAATTTTGTTTGTGGGTGTAGAATAATGAACTCACTCAGAGCTTTCCAGACAATTTTTTTTGTGCATCATTAAATGATAAGAGACACATTGGTATCACTAGAATTTGATCTTACGTAAATGGTTGTGCACATTTGAAACGATGATTTGAAACAAATTAAAGATGATTTAAATTCATGCTGAAGTCTTTATTATTTATTTTGAGCCTTCACAAACTTTGTATGATTTATTTATCTGAGCCAGTTTTATATAAATTTCGTTCTCTTGACCTACTGTAAATGCTGATATCGTTTTAAATTATCTCGAAAATAAGTTCAATAAATAGCGAGAGCAACGTGATGAGCTGCAATGTGAATAAATTCAGACATCTCCTTCTTTACAGCGATAGAATTCGTAATGTTCCAAAGTGAACTTTTTCTCAAAATCATTTAACACTGAAAATGATTGGAATTGATGTATGATAGAAGTAAAAATATGCAGAATGAATAATGAAGCAACAATAGTTATACGCCACTTATAATGCACTTACCGGGACGGTCCACTACCACTGAATGTATCGTAATTCTTGCTGGCTAACATTGTTGTTAATGTATTCTGTAACGTCACGCATCCAAGTTTAAAATGCAAATGCCATAAACGCAGATGTGGGCAGTGCCTTTATCTCAAGACTATGCCACCAACTATCATCATTCCTTTATCATAACCTTAATGTTCCCAACATTTTTCTTTTGTTGAAAAAGTAACCTGATTAGTTGCCAACATATTGTTGTTGATCTCGGTCATTCGTATAAAAATATCCTTTGTAAGAAAGTTGAAGTTTTACAACATGTGAATTTATTTCAACGAACAATCAATAAACCGGCTATTTTCCATGTGCTTACATCATTAACATGTATCTACCTCGTTCAACATTTTATTACGACACTTTCACGTGGTTTCGCGTGACCACCGCGTGTCTGCCAATACGAAGGACTCACAAGCAAAACAATCGATGAATATTTATATAAATAAATAATTCAAATGCTACGTGCTGGGGATTAGGGTGAATAAAAACAATCCCATCACGATGCGTACAGAATGTATTTGTGGTGATGGAAACAAAGAACAGAATGATGAATCATTCTGTTTGCAATTGAGTATGTTATGCGAGTTCATCTGGAATTGTTCAAGAAACGAAAAAATATCAGCTCGAGGATATAATGATTCCATAGTTTCTATTCAATGATTATCCTTTCCGATCTGAGGGGATTATCTATCTGTAGTTTGACGTAGTATTTGCGAAATAAATAATATTATATTAATAGATGTTGAGTGCAAAATTCCCAGTTTAAAAATATTTATTACGAAAACGCACACGGACACCCACTGAGTCATGAATATATGACTGTGAGATGCTGACCACTTCTGCTCAGAGTTTGTTACACTCTATTGCATAATGAAATTAATGAAACGTAATGGATGGAAGATACCTAAAATTCAATTTTACTAGTCAATGAAGCTAGTTGATTGAAAGAGAAGGAGGAAACCCTGCATACAGACTGCTCGGCGCCAATCGAATCAATTGAATCGCGGGGGAGCTAGCACTAGCGCCCTCATAATCTTCAACACGTGGTCATGTGCCTCTTCAAAGATTCATATCAATCTGGCCAATCTGATAATTGTATATTGAAAAAAACAAGAATGCGAGATTGGGTTATCAGTCATGGGTTTTGCACGATGTGGATGAATATCATAAAAATAATGAGAGAGTAACTGTCAAACTTATATGTATCGCAACTTATCTCGAGTGCTTAGTATTGGATATATACTGCTTAACCTGTTTTCATATATGCATATGTACAGTGTTACTGAAGAGAGGGAAAGTGACGAGAGGTCGAAGGTCTCATTCGTCGTGGCATTTTTCGTTTCAATTTTTTTATGTATGAGAAAAATACTGTTATCACTTGTTGATTCGTCACGTGCTTACATGTGATATGTTTACACTCATAATGAATCCCTTCTCCCCTCAAGCACATGTGACTTTTTCATCATGTGATGGTCTCTAATCTTTAATCGCTTCTGTTAATATTATTTCATGACGTATTTCCGATGATAATTATTAAATCGGCTGCATATTTTTTTTTCGCACAATTCTCTTCTTTTGTTTTCAATACGAGATCACTTGCAGATGTCCCAATTCATTTTTCATCAATGGTTTAATTTTTTTCCATGGTTATTGGACCTCTATTAGAAGCTGAGATGAATTTCAAAAGACGAATTGCTGAGTTTCCTGATTATTTTATGTGGAAGAATATGAAAATTCTTTTTCCTGTTATACAATAAATATTTAGTTAACTGTTGTTAGCATAAGATCAAGTGATTTGACAAATATTTACAATTTTGTGCTTACGTTAAATAAAAAAATAGTGTAATACGAAATGACAATATACATGTGGCGACTTTCACATAAATTCAATATCAATACGCAGAGCAGGAAACATATGAATTAGCAATGGCAATGTTGACGATATCACATCACGAGTGGGAGAATGCATACACATATGACACAAGAAGAAAAATGTTATATATTATAAACCGGTTAGTAAACTGACTGAAAAAATTTTTCCTACATAGTTCAACAATATTGAAGCAATCTTTTTATCGTTTCAGATCAACATCAAAGCGATTGAGATAATAGAATGAGGAATAATATTATTTCAATCGTTGAGGATACAAGAAATATGAATATCAAATTGGAAATTTATAAAGAGGTGGTGGAGCATAAAAGCGCAAGACCTTGATTTTGTTCCAAAAATATTCCCAGCGAGATGTCATATGCCAACGTGCAACTGCATGCAAGAGTTGCGTTCTCCGCTCGGTCATTTTTTAGCATACCTTCTTTATATTCATTTTCATATCCAGTCCAATTCGAGTTCGCTGATATTTTGCAAGGATTGAATTTATTGGGTATCGTTTTTCTTTCAGAGGACACCAAAATAGTCTGGATAGATGATGAAGAAAAATCGATGAGTAGATCATTGGGATCTTTAAAAATTTTCTGAAGATGAGTTTTCAATGAATATTTTGTTCACATTATCATTTTCCTTAATTGGCATTAGTTGGATTGCGCTGATTTTCATCAGAGATTATGAAGTTCAAACAATATGTACAATATTCCCACGCGAACTTACTGCGCGTGTGTTTCAGATAAATCCTCGTGAAGGTCATGGTATTTATTGTAGGGATTCCACTACAAATTAAATTGATTGGAATGTTTCGTATCGAAGGTTACGGGTCTAGGTCGGGCAATGGTCATTTTGTTACAGTACCTCGGTGTGGCAACATTCCAAAATGGATTTTACTCACAAACGAATTTACGAAATTTTATGTTCTATATTGAGGCCATTGATGGATGCTCTTGCAGAAAATCAAATGCAAAACGATGAAGATAGTGAATAAAGTAATCGTGAAGAATTTAATTTGAGAAGCTAAACAACAAAACTGCAACGAAAATGCCGAAGAACAAACCAATAGATCGAGCACAATCAATGAACAATTTCCAATCGACGAATTTGAATGTGATCAATGATTATTTCGACGTTGGTTACAAATCAAAGTTTTCATCAGAAATATTGAATTTTCAGAGCGAAAGAAACCCTCAGGATGATGATAGTGATGTGACAAAAAATATCAACCAATTTTCTAATGTGGATCCTTCAATTTGGATGAGATCATGCGAACAAGAAGTGATTGAGCCAATTACGGGTGACGTTACTGGACACATTCCATTGTGGCTGAAGGGTGTATTATTGAGGAATGGTCCTGGAAGTTTAAAAGTGGGTGAATATCAATTCGATCATTTGTTTGACAGCTCTGCATTGCTCCACAGGTAAAATCCACATCAATAGTCACATTTTAATGTAGCTCTTCACTGGATATCATATGTACACTCAATTTCACAATTGAACAGGTTTCATATAAAGGAAGGTGAAGTGACCTATCAGAATAAATTTGTGCAGACTGATGTTTTCAGAAGAAATCATGAAGCACAACGAATCGTTGTCTCAGAATTCGGTACGCGAGCTACTCCTGATCCATGTCAAACGATTTTCCAAAGGTGAAAACTATCTTGTGTATTTTATATTCTAACTTTTGCGGTAATTCCTACTGGATTGAAAATGTCACAGACATGTGTAAAATCATGGATACTCTTGTGGATACCCTAATGAATAATGTGAATATTCACGAGCGTTGATTTATTTATTACTTACAGAGTGGCAGCTATTTTTAAACCTGGAGAAAACATGTCTGACAACTCAATGATTTCAGTTTATCCATTTGGTGATGAATTTTATACTTTTACTGAATCACCAGTGATCCATCGAATCGATCCCAATACTCTGGAGACCAAAGATAAAATTAATTTGACAAATTACCTCGCAATAATTAATCACACTTCTCATCCACATGTAATGTCAGATGAGACAGTATTTAATGTAGGTTTGAGTATTACATCAAGAGGCCCGGCCTATAACGTAGTCAAATTCTCACCCTGTCGAGAAACAGATGGTGAGATATAAATTTGAAACCATTCCAATAAATTAGTCTCCTTCAAATTTGTTATTTATGATTCAGGTGACATTGAAAAGAAATCAATGTTCGATGAGGCTTCTATTGTTGCAACTATTCCATCTCGATGGGTAGTGAACCCTTCATACATGCACACATTTGGGATAACAGAAAACTATTTTGTAATTGTGGAACAACCGTTAGCTATATCTTTCTTTACATTGGCTTCGTGTCAAATAAAAAAAGAACCGATGTGCACATGCCTGAAATGGCACGAGAACGAAAATGTAAATATATCGCGTGACTAAAATGAAAAGGTCGTATGCGCCACTTGGCTCTCTTTTGGCATTAGAAGTAACAGAATGCGCGTGATTTTTTTTGTTCTGTTACAATATAAAAATCCAGTGTGAACAATTTGAAACATCCAGGCTGGAAAAATAAAAGCAAAACCATCATGGAGTAACATTTCAAGAGCGAAACGGATGGCGCCAGCGATCTTTCTGATTGAGTCACGCAATACATAAATACTAACATTTTTATCAGATTACTCGACACTCAAAGACTCTATTTGTTTGGTTTTGATTATAATTCTAAATCCAATGATTGATTACGCAATTATACTTGACTGTTTTCATCCTCATACAGACATTGATCCATGTGATATCGAGACACACTAGCAAGCTGGAAAGGACATTTGTTGCTGAAGCATTTTTTTTTCTTCATATAATCAATCAATTTGAAACCCAAGATGGTGATTTTATTGTTATCGATATTTCATGCTATCGCGACGCCCAAATGCTGAACTGCATGTATGTAGAGGCAATGAAGAACATGCCAAACAATCCTGATTACTCGAAACTATTTCGAGGACGCCCGCTTCGTTTCATACTTCCATTAAAGCAGCAGAAATCGGAGTTTTCGACTGACATCGATTTAGTCCAGATGAAATCGGTACACCGAAAATTGTATAAACACCAGCAACCATGTTCTGGCAATGAAAGAAAAAAGGATTTTCGGGAGAACATTCTGCAACGGAAAGCATCAGCACATTGTCTCCCTGATGGCAAAGTTTTCGTTAAACCCGAGCTCATTTGTGATTTAGGTTGCGAAACACCCAGACTAAATTATGGCAATTATCTTGGGCGTGAATACCGTTATTTTTATGCTATCTCGAGTGATGTTGACATTCAGAATCCTGGATCGGTGAGTTCACGCTATCTACTTATTCATTCATAACATCAATTTATATCTCAATGTAGTACTAATTGAATTGTACGAATTTTTTTTCGCAGTTAATCAAGGTTGACACAATGACGAAGACGAAAATTTTGTGGAATGAATATGGTCTTTATCCAAGTGAACCAATATTTGTCCCCTGTCCTAGTGCACAAGTAATTGTCATGCATGTCATAGACAACAAACTGAAGAAAATGTTTTTGAGAATGTACGTTTATTTCTCTTCTGTTGGTGAAAGGATGAAGATGATGGGGTGATATTGAGTGCTGTAGTATTTGGAAGAGAAAAGGCGGAGGATGTCTGTCTTCTGATATTGGATGCTAAAACGATGCAAGAGATAGGGCGGGCTACGTTCAAAACGCCTGGTCCAGTACCCAAATGTTTGCATGGCTGGTTCATCTCTGATAAAAATATTACAGAATCACACTAACTTTAAATGTCGGTATAAGAAAAAAATGTCAATGTGATCATTGCTTTCATATTGAACATATTACGCTTCCGACAGGTAGAATATAATTTATAGATGATCGCCATATTTTAGATCATCAATTTTGTTCAGGTCATCATACATATGTATACATGAGAAAATATAGTAATTCTGATTGTATGTACACATCTATTTACACACGAATGAAGTGAAATTTTCAATTATTTGTTTATTCCTACTTTTTATCACGTAGGCATTCGACTAATATCAGTCAATAACATTTTTTGCATTACCGCGTTTTCGATTATTTTTTTTCCTGTTTCTGATTATTATATAATATTCCTTGTTAAACGCGTTGGATGGAATGTAAGGGAATTATTTTCATGTATCCTATTCAATAGACATTCTCACAATCGATTTGGAAGTTAATTTATCAAGACAATTGTGATGTATTGATCGACACCTCCATTTTCATACTCATCCCATTTCGATCTTTTCATAATGATATTATTTTCATTATTGTCGGAAGGAAACGGCCATATTAAGCAAAAAAATACCAGGTTTTCTTTTGTATCTTCAACGTTTGTATAAAACAATTCGGATATATCATGAAAATAATGAAATATTAAAAATAAATATTTTGGCTATACGGAGCCTGCCGCAATTAATTTATGAGACTATTTCATATGCTACTAACTTAAAAACTACGGAACAAAGAATAGGTTGAAAATGATAAGACATGCAGTCCATACATCATTCGCACATCAGGCCAAGTCAGAATTACGAGACTATCACATGAATTTGTTTCATTTACTAATGACTATTTTTGTCTCGTTTCTGTACGCATTTGGATTCTCCTTCTCTCCATATTCACCAAAGTTCTAGACCTTGTTTACTTTCTCTGTTTCATTACCATCGATGATATCTATTGAATTCAATTTCTCTTCAGGTTTTGGTTCCGCGTCTCCATCACTGCGTGTCAAACTTAATGCTGAAATTGTAGGATGACCTTCGTTGATAGCATGTACTCGAGGAATCCCAGAATTTGCATCCTCAATTGCTTTCCGTAACTAAAAATTATAATATTCATCTTGATTGATCACAGAAAAATGAATATTTGCAATATGCAGACACGATTGATATACACCTCTTTCAAAGCTACCACTCCCACTAGTCTCCCTATCGCCGTTACGTAGGCATGATTAACACCCACCATACTGAATAAACTATGGACTTTCAGTAGTGATGTACGTTCTACTAGTTGAAATGGTGCTGGATCTATATGACAACGTGAGAAGTCTACGTCAAGTGCCATTTCACTTTCTTCCCATAACTTTTGGTCTTCTGGAGACATATCTATCACTCTTTCCTTGGGCTAGAAAATGTTTAAACATTTGAAGCATAATTGCTTCACCAATTAAGGATGGAGAATCAACAGATGAAAGAAAACCGGTGACTTACCAACTGAACTTTTTTTGAAGCTGCAGGACTAGGTGCCAACATCGGTGTGTGGGCAGGAATGTTTGCATCATCAGCGCTGTCTCTTCGCGTATTGTTAACAGACCCTATTTCAGGGTCAGGATCGACATCCTGAAGTGTAGCAGACTTACGGAAAATAGCCTCGAATGCTAATCGAATTCTGCTCTCTGCACCGGTTACTGTCGTATATGGAGTTACAGCAGGACTTGCGAGAGGACTGAACCCTTTCAGAGTGAATGAATTCGTTTTTTTCAGTATTGATTTCTTGGGTTGAGATCCAAACATTGGGGTGTGATACGTATGGTGATCCGAAGATCCATTTCCAGAAAATGTCAAATCGTTGATACTTTGTCGCTGCATTTTAAGAATATCCGGCGCTGGAATAACTTCGAACCTCGAAGGTCGTCGAGTTCTTTCCTGCTCTCGCAATTGCCGCTCCATTTCTTCTCTCGCGCGCTCTGCTGCTTCTTTATGTAATTTTTGCGCCACCTGCAGATCAAAATATCAATTTACCGAATACTCCTCCATTCGAAATATCGAAATACGATGCAATTAATCGCAAACTCTCGATACATCACCTGCAATCGACGCTCTCGGCCGATCTGCTTCTCAATCAATTTTATCAACTCCAGTCTTTGAATAGAGCCGAGAAGTATCATAGAATCAGGATGGTCGACCAGCGGGAATCCCCTTAGTTTTCGATTTTCTTTCAGCGTGTCTTTCAATTTTTGATAACTGATACCGTGATAAATGTATTTGACATCCCTCACCATGAAGTCCTCCACATATATATTGTACATACCTACAAATTTCGAATGAAAGACACGTGAGGTGGTATCTCGTTTATCATTCACATATCTCATTGTTATTCTTTTTCTTATCTAATAGATATCTTACCCGGTTTGAATCCGCTTCTGGATGTGATGAAGATGAGTTAAAAGGTTAATATGTCGATTATAGAATATGTTTTATGATCATTAATGAAAATAGTGTCACTTCTTCGTTAAAGAGAGGAGGAATCGGCAGCTGATATTAGCAAGAGGTATTGAGTGAGGAATTATGCATGGTGCATTTATGTCGCCTGTTATTTCTTATTCGATGGAGGTGATCAGTAAGTATAGATTTCGAGAGTAGTTCGATTTGGTCATGATTTATGTAATGTGAGGTTACAAGAGCTAAAGAAGTTTTAGTAGCTCACCAGAACTGGATGGCAGCAAATCCGGCAGATATGGTAGCTTTTTAATCAAAATAATACTGTCGTAGATGCTAGGTTGAAGTAAAGCCGCAATTGCATTACTTATCAATACCGCAATCATTATTGGCACAATATGCGTTATTTGTCCCGTCATTTCAAATACTATTACGCTCACAGAGATGGTATGTGTGACACCTGCTGAAAATGCCGCGGCACCAACAGTTGCATAACCACCTAATGACAAAGATTCAAATGTGAATTATCAAATGATTGGTCAAATTACTATTGTAAAATTACCTGGTGTAATAGGACTGTTGATACCACCGTAGCGAACACCATTGGGAAACCAGAGAGCCATCCCCTCACCCACTGCTCTTCCCAATGCTGCGCCAATTTTGAAGACTGGAATGAATATACCCGAGGGCACTGGGACAGTAGAGCAGATGATGGAGAAGATGAAAGTGAAAAGAACATAACTCAGGAGACCGATAAAAACATCTGAATATGGTGTCGTCCAGTGCCTGACAATGCTATTCTCTTCCACACTCAAACGTTCCTTGGTCCATGTGAAATTAGTGAATAAACCTTGAACTTGATTGTGGGTATTCAATTCGCCAGCCATAAACTGTCCCAAACCCATTGGGAATGACACAGTTGCAACGATTAAGGACACAATTCCCGGATAGAGGAAACGATTTTTTTGTAAAAATAAATTCATGCTCTTATTTTTTCTCATGAATATAACATATTGACGATGTAGCCATACGTAAAAAGCACCGCCGAGTCCACTACCCACACCAATGAGTGCGAAGATAAAAAGTTCTTGAGGATCAAATGGAAAATCCATGGTAAAATTTGTGGCAAACATGGCGGTTATGGTTTCTTCACGTTGACACCAAATAGCCAGAAGTCTGAACATTGTGGCTCCACAAACTGCCGAAAAAAATGCTCGCCAATAATTTCGCACAGCAAAATAAACTGTAGTTACTTCGATACTGAAGAGTACGCCACCAATGGGTGCTGCAAAACATGATGCTACTCCAACCGCACATGCTGCTGCTAACATTTCACAATTGCGGCTCTCGTTTTCATATATTCCTTGAAAGCTTGTTACTAATTTTGATAAGAGTGTTGCCACGATACTCGCAATATGAACAAATGGACCTTCTTTACCCAAAGGTAAGCCTGACCCCAATGTCGCCGTTAATCCAATGACTTTGGCAACAAGTGTTCTGAATGTCAAATATTCTTTTAAAGCAACGCCACGCAAAATCGTTTTCATTTCTGGAATGCCTGAACCGATACTTTGCGGCGCAACGATATGAACGAATCCGGCGCTGAATAGAATCAAACAAACTGGCAGAGAAACCCATGCAAGATATTGGAGTGCTGGATGTGACGTCAAGTCTTGATACAACCATATTCTCGCTGTAATTATGAAAAATTATTATATGCTTATTCTGTCCTCATTTTTGTTTGAAAGATTATAACAATTTGTTTACCGTTGTTACATATAGAAATGCCACGATCCATCGCATAACTTATGAGAGCCATGATGATACCAAGAAGCGCCAGGAAAACCCAATCTTCACCGAGCCTTGCACCTGTGTGTTTCCACACAAATGCTATTAGTGCTAAAGCTTTCCTGCATAAAGGACCCCGCCTCGATTTCCGTAGTTCTTCAGCTCGTACTTTATCCAGTTTCCTCCTAGCTTTATCGTGGGATTTAAGTCGTCGCGCTTCTTCTTTCGCGAATTCACCAAGGTCTTTTGTATACCGACCATACATCTATTGAAAATTCGAAGGTAAACATTCATGAATATTTTCTTCAACACATTCCGTCATTAAATGTTCCCATAAATTAAGTATGAGTATAAAACTTGGCAGGCTTTTCAGTGAGCATAATCAATCACACTCAGTGTTTCATTGGGTTATATGGGATGTATTCAAAATTGAAGAGGCAAATGGGGAATCAAATGTATGGCAATAAATATTACATGGTAATGTTAATTTTGTTTAAATTGCAATTTTCCAGTGCTATTGATTATTTAGGGCGGCTACCACTTACAACGTATTCATCGTTGCAAACAAAATAAGCCCTATTAAGGACAGTGGCCGGCATAAGAAATTAATCTTTTGTGTTGTTTTTTTTTTCAGTTTTCATTCACAGGAGTTCATCTCAAGTGATTGATGAATTCATGGCTCCACGAACGTAGCTAATGATGCTTGCACTAGATGAAAAGAATATTTCCACAGGTTTCTACTAATTCCAAATTATTCGTGAACTCATGAAAACAATAATATTGATTTTGATATGTTGGTGACTAGACGGTAACTGAAACACGAATTGCCCACTGTCTAGCATTGAATTTGCTCGAAATTTGGCATCACTCGACATTTATTATTTTTAGATTGCAGCTGCACTAGTGAATCCCACATTGTCCCACCCTATTGTTTACCTAAAGTGTGAGTACATGATTATAAGGTCGTCAATTGTCATCGATAACATGTTTGGCTGGGTCGGATCCCACACCCTGACATCAACTCACAATTAACATGAATGCCATTTTGCGCACATTGACGTCAAGATCAAGCAATCAAACGTGAAGAACACTTTAATATTCATATTAAATATTTTACAAACATATGGACTTGTGTTCATTCAAACATCGCAAATGATACAAATAACAGAGATTTGTTTGTCAGAGGTTCCGTGATCACACAATTATGATTCTCTTTCTCTCACCAACAGTTCAAGAACAATGCATTGGACATCATTTGAGTGTCCATCCGTTCTCAGGGGAACCCCACTATTCACTGGCATGCTACTTTGCCAGACAAGTTTTCAATCATTTGGCAGTTCTCAACATTAGTTACGTTCGAGAGAGTGGCTCGTGAGTAAAAATAACTGCGTCAAGAAAAAAGTCAATTGAACTGTCGCGACAGTTAAAAATGCAATTTGAAATATCCAAGTATTATGAAATTTCAAAAAGAAATGGCGCTACGATGCAAACAATTGTTGTGGTTCGTTCATTGTGCAACTCATGACGGAAGCATCATTGACGTCAAGAATGACCACGTTCCACTGGGCAATCGGCCCCGCTAATCCAATTTTAGTTATTGGACCCGAATAATTGTGTGACTGATAGTAAATTTATATCCCACCATGGATACGAAGCCAAACTAACGGTGAATTGCTCAAATAGCAGAAATAAAAATGTATCAGTGGTATCTTGTATGCATACATGGAATACAATATTGAATTACCAATCACTCAGGTATTGCTTCGACACACGATCATTGCATCTTTTGTTTAATCATGAAAACATACATCAGGTGAATAATTTTCTTTTGCATTATGTATTCCGATTAATATGCATAACAAGTCCATACAAATCATTACTTCATACAACGATGTGCCTTACAATCTCGCACAACGGTTGAGTGGACAATCGCATCTATATAAATCTCATAAAGTCAATCATTAAATGAACGCAATTTATTCATTCTGATTGTTGCAGAGATCACAAACAAGATTCATAATTCTTTCATATGAGCAACAAAAATCTTTGCTGACATATGTCTATATGTGAAACATGAGATGAAATGGTATTCGCAGAATTCAAGGTCACATCAGCATCTTTCCCTCTACTCACCAACACTTTTTGATTGCTCGCGTGCTCATTAACGCAAGGTTGCATACGCACACCCACGCAACTCGGAACGTCAGTAGTAACCCCCTACCACTATAGTTTGTACTTTATAATTCCAATGTTGTACATACATCCTTTCATCATTCTTTCTCCGTTTCATTATGTACATATCTCATACTATTACATGTGAAAAACACGCAATCATGTCGCGATGAAAATTAGACAGATGGAGAAGTAAACAAGAACATTGCGTCTCTCATATGAGAATTAGAAATAATAACTTCATCTTCCTCATTTTTCTTTTTTCTATAAATAGCGGCGATGATAAGGAAATAGATGGACACATCATGCAATTGCATATCAAATAAATTTCTGTGGTGGTGCTGCATGCATATTCAATGTTGGACAATTATGGCGTCCTTACTATTGTATTTATGTAGTCAAAAGGATCGAATTCCGGTTGGTCATCTTCTTTCGGTGGTGGACATGGATAGAAAGCTTGTGATGGCCTGATACATCAATGATTGTCTCCATAAATATTCATATCATATGTACATATATACCTATTTGTTCATTATACATATGCGCATTTTTGTTGCTAGAGAAGAACGAATGATGGTGAAGTCTTCACATTTTCATCAATGTCAATACCTATTGGGTCTGTTTGTTCGGCTTTCCCGCAACTTTGCCATCAATTGCGTGAAATCCTCCCATTCTTTGTCCACATCTTCTTCGCCACCTTCCGGATCAACCTGCTGATCCTGGTTTTGGTGCGAATGATGGTGATGTCGATGACGATGATGGTTAGTGTCTTCAGTATGATTGCTGTACTCCTTCTTTCCCACTGGGTTCGCCATTTTTCTTGTTTATTATTTACTTCTTTTCTTTCTTGATTATCTACTTTGTTCTAGGTTCAAATTTGTATTCGTTATTGGAATCATATAAAGCAACACATGATTGGTTTGATGCTGGAAAAATAACGAAGATTCACCATATTTTTTCAATGGTGGACTAAAACGCGTGAGTCACGACACTGAGCTCGCGTGGGTCTACACTGGTTCAATTTATAAACTCGGCTGGAGTTGTGCTACTGTGGGGTAAGTGCGAGAGAGAAAGGAAGAATGTGAGGGGAAGAGGAGAGGAGAGGAGAAAAAGATAGAATAGCAACAACTGTAATTTTCATCTATACCCGCGAACAGTTCCATTTGATTTATCTATAATTCACTTCCATAATTTCCTTTTATATCATAGCTCATATTTGCATGAAGAGCAAGAATTGATTGGATGCATTTCCAGGAAGCACATTTAGATTTGCATGATTTGAACAAAAAAATGATGTGGAAAAAATGAAACATATTGTTGAAATTGTGAGTTGGACTGTACAAAGTCATTCCGTAATAAGCCACTTCCCCTTGGTGAAGTGACTACGAGAGAGGGAGGCCCTTACAAATGTGTAGGAAGCTCAAAGTCATGAGCTATCATTGGTGAAAATGACCTCCTCCTTCTTGCACGGATTTCATTTCAATCGCTCATATTGACTTATTTAATTTATGGATTTTGTTCGGAAGAAATGAAAAATCGAAATTACTTTTTATACCAAATCAAGCATACCTCATCATCCTGATTGTAAAAGCAACTTAGCCATGGCATGGCTCTTTTCTGTAGAATCTTCAAAAACTTTGAACTATTATCTATTTTTTTTACCCGTTCGCAGGATTGAACGACTGGGAGATTCTGTAATTACTACCTAGTTGCAAACGAACTATGAAGTAACTGGGATTTTTTTTTCCACCTGCAGTATAAAGATTACGCAATTGTCTTTGATACCGTATTTCTGAGACTGTTATAAATTTTCATCTTTAATATTTGCTAATTGATCATTAGAAAACATTGATAGCGGCGATGAGAAAAGGCGCAAAAGAAAACGACCATAAATATTTGGCGGTGCAAATTTGTATTCAGAGTTGTATGCACAAACATACGTACTCATGCAAAAGACAAAGAAAAATGTCATAGTAAATCAAAGAGAATTTTTTACAGTCAATTGGGAGAATGGGCAGAAGAAAAAAAGTGAGCGGAAGTGCCATCGGGTTCCATGACCTTTATTTGTTAGACAAGTGGGGGCGTGACTCGGATGAATCAATTGAATTAGTTGATGAGAGTCACATGTCTGGTTTTCTTTTCCGCTTTTGATTATTTGTAAGTACTTCCGACATTTTTCTCTTCATTACAGCAGCAGTGCAGTTTCCACCATGCATAAAATGTTGTGTGTTAATACGAATACAATTATTTATTACTTCGAAAATGATCCCAAGAGTAAATGTACTCCTTGATATTTCCCACCAAATCATCTACATTTGTGTGACCTTAATGACATCATGATAACCCTTGTGATCTCTTTCTTTGTTTACAGACGCATCATTGCTCATAACACAGTCATAATCTTCGAACGATGGGTCAATCATCCTGAACTATTTTATGTCTTCTATCGAAGCTATAGGATTTCTCCACCGTTGACAAATATCACATTCATAATGGTAGATTCTAACTGCCATCAACATCGTTTAATCTTTTATTTATTATCTCGCAAATATCTCTTACGATAACCTACACAAATATCCTTATCTGTTATATTTATCTTGCATACAGCTGCTAATATTAATTACAAACAACTTAACCTTGAATTTTCAATAATTTTCCAGGATCCATGGTTCATTGTTCATAATCGTAAGACGAAGGTTACGGCGTTGAATGGAATAATGCAGTAGAGACATTTTCTATCAAAATATTATTGTGGACAAATAATAAAAAATAATGGGACAATTATACGACATTAATATATTTTCATAGTTTTATACTAATGTCTAACTCTGATGACAAGGTCATTCCTTGTACGGTAATAAATCTGTTACATCACCGACATCCGGTTTTGAGAAGACTGAAGAATAGTGGTGTCGTTAACCAGCCGAATCATCAAACTACACGCAAACTCGATCAAATAATTAACTTGCCCACTTTCATCCAGAAATCGAATTGAGTAGAATAAGACAATATAGAACTTGGAAATTTTTATTTCAGATTCGTACAAATGGATGCTCAAAAAACTTATCTATTCAACTTATTTAGAGGCATCGGTTTCTCATGTTGGAATTAATTGGGGGAATTTGTAGTCTCTCAGCCATTTCATTGCATGAATGTATTTGATTTGGGTGATAATGTATACCACCTTGTTGATCGACTTTGGCCATGGCCTTTCTCTCGGGATCGCCAGCGACCATTACACCATCATCACTACTCGATGGGAGACTACGCAATTGGGAGAGCAACTTCGACAATCTGTCTTTAGAGCCTGGCCCAAAGGCTTCCGGATCAATAGCCATGAAGCATTGTCCTAAATTGGCTGTTGCATTATTATTCTTCCAATTTCTGATATTTGGTCCAAAGTTACTGCCACTGAGAATACCACAAAGAAGTTCAACCATGGCGGCCAACCCGTATCCTTTATATCCAGAATTCAACTCGGCGCCACCCAATGGCATCAGTTTCGCATTTCGAAAAGCCTCATTTGCATCTGTTGTTACTTTGCCATCATCACCCAATGCCCATCCTTCAGGAATGTCTTGCTCTTTCCTTATAGCAAGTTCTATCTTACCAAGAGCAACAACAGTTGTCGCCATGTCAAGAATAAACTCATCATCACCGTTGGCTCTCATTCCAAGTGAAAGAGGATTAGTGCCTAATGCTGATACGGTTGATCTTGTTGGAACCAACACTGGGCTCGTGTTAGTACAACTGAAGCCAATGAGATTTTTTTCGGCTGCCATCAACGTGTAATAACCACAAATTCCATAATGATTAGATCCCCTGGCTGCTACCATTCCAATTCCAAATTTTTTTGCTTTCTCGATAGCCAATTCCATACAAAATTTTCCTATAACGTGACCTAAACCATTTCGTCCGTCTACCAGGCCAATTGCCTGAAATAAAAATGTGTAACTTATGACAATGTTAGAACAATGATCTAATTTACTAACGATCGCTGCTATAGCCATCAACCCAAATTTGTAGAAGTTAATCTCGACAAGAGAATTCTCATTATGCTCCAAGAATTTAATTTGAAATCTGTTTCGGACTGCAATTGTTTTAATAAATGATGGAACTACATTTTTTTTCATCTGGATTCGAAATTGAAATTAAGTCTGTATATTTTTTCAGGAATACTTGAATAACTTTGGAAGAAATGGAAAGTTGTTTCGAAAGAAGGAATAATAGTTAAAACCGTTAACCTGAAAGTCTGTGACAATCTTCGGCTTCACCTGGGGATCTGTCATTTTTTCTTCAATATCATTCACATACATGCACAATCTATTCATTCCGTGGCTGAAATGTCCTCGATAATCGGCTGTCATCAAATGATGTGCAATGATTTCTGCATCTTGAGTTGTAGTACCAGACTTGTGCATACAATCACTAATGAATCTTACGACTTCACCTTTTGGTACAATGATATTATCAGGCCCGGTGGAGGTGTCATCAGTAATTGAAGTTGATAACGACATTATTCGTTGCGCTGAAGCCTTAACTACACTTGGTGCCCAACTGAGCAGACGATGGCTCCCAACGAATACTGATGATGCCATATCAATGTACCCCGATTCTTTATCTTATTCTGATTGTAATCTCACTGATGCGCTGCGTCGATGTATTATACAAGCAAGGGCGTTGACTATTCTTGAACGGAAAACAGAATTCACATTCGTTACCGAAGCAGACTCATACAATCGTTGAATCGCACTGAAAATCTTGAGGTCTCAGAACTCCTCCTCTCAATACCGACCCAGTTAATATTTTTGTCTTCGAGTGTGTCGACAAAAACCTTCAAATATATTTATCTGCTGGAATTTACTTGGGCAACTGTGACTGTTAGTTTACAAATGACTATCAGCAATCGAATGTGAAAATTAAAGAGGTAGGCCTTCATATGAGAGTCTTCATGGTGGGGCATACAACAAAACTCATGTAATGTAATATATAAAGAATCAAATGTGAGTGGGGATATTGTAAGGTAGAGAAGGAGGAGGCAATCATTATGAAGTTCGTTGGTGTTCCACGTGTATTTTTTCATTCGTACGCACGTGCGTTCCTCATCTGTTTGCTTTGGAATTTTGAATAATGAAGTGAATTCGCATCAGTATAATCGTCACTGACCTTTCTACTGTTTGAGTCATGACGTAAGAATATATAGAAATGTATATATATCCATACTGGGACGTAAAATATGACTCCAACTTGTCATCAGTATTTTCATCACTGAAATTTTACAATTTGCATGCATGCGGTTATTGACGAAGAAATTGCAAATTATTTCATTACCTGATTCCGAATTCCTCAGATAATGATGCAAACTCTCTCAAGTGGGCAGTTTATACCAGTTAATGATAATGTGAAGGTATCATTGGTAATGTGCTTGTATCAGCTTCAATATTAGAAACTCGTTACATATTACTACTTATGCTTGAATAGCTATGAATAATGAAAATGTTTTGACAATATATGCACATGTGTTAGTATGTAAATAAAGAACAGACACCTCTGTTTATCAGGTTCAAAGTTCTAACAACACATGGGGCGATGAGAAAGTTTCATTTGAAAATTTTGAAATATGGCAATTTGTATATTTTTTTGTCGTGTCCTCGCGGTTATTTATCAAATACAAAATCGAAAATTGAGTAGTGCTAAGTGTCAAATGTGCTAATATGTGATAATATCGTATAGTTACGTCATTGGTTACATTTATATATATTCATACCATTCGCACGTGGATGAAACGTGTCATGATTGAAAAAAAATCATTTTTTATTGACGATATGCTGTTACCACACCATATTTCAAGTGTGGTTCATAATTTCACGGTATAATTCATTAGCAGTCATCGATTTAATGTTATTAATATTATTTATGAACAAGTTTTTAATGAGAAGAGTCAACATTAATTTATTATAATACCGCCGTGTGTCTGTTTTAGGTTGGAAAATTATTGTCGGTATACATGATCAAGAAGGAAGAGTGATTGCGATAATATATTTTTGCATTGAGGTTCTCTCATGCGTACACATCCACATATATGTTATTTGTGGTGGAGCATTCAATTTCGTATGACAAACAAATATTTCCCTAGCCCCGTTGTTCTCTTCCATTTCTATTATCATAACACACAAGTCAGACCCCTTATCCGTTTATATATACTTTAATGTATAATTTTCAACTTAACAACGAACGGAGGAGCAAGAAAAAAAATAACATAATTCATTATGTGACATCAAACTTAATCGCTCGTGCAATTATTTATTTTGACGTTCGATTGTATTAAAGGATAATTCCCGTTTTCTTCTGCTCTTATAGTCTTATAATTGCTGCGGTGTTCATCGTTCATGTGAAAACGATCTTATCGGTGCAATTAATATTGTGAGAGGAAAATGAGCGCGACCACTCATACACAAACATAAGGGTATGTGTGAGATTATGCACAAACCAACAGTGAATGAATCACATCTCTGTCAAGTTTGATTTGTTCAATCAGAGTTAACAGTAGTAACAACCACCAACAAAGTGATGTGCTTACAATGATTAATGTTACTTGGATGAAGAAAAAAATGGAAAATAGAAAAAACACCGCCTAGATATGACTGCATCTATTTTCCACTGGATTAAATTCCTATTTATTTATATACTTACGAGAGTATTTTGGTAGCCGAGACCAAAGTCTTGGCGGTCTCCTTTCCGCGAATCCGATAGTGCCATTTTTTATTCGCTGGTTTCTTTCTGGGTTTTGACTGCCCTATTGCACAATCCAATAATCGCAACAACTTTCAACTATAGTAATGATTGATCCAGCATATTTTTCCGTGTGAATCGGATCAATTTCTTCATCACTATTTCTCACTTATGTTGAATGACTTTATAAATTCATCAATAAATCCTTTCTCATTGCCGTATTGTTAAAATACAGTCAGGACAACTGCGGTCACAGTCTTATGTGGTCTCATTAATTTTTTGAATATATCTTATCGAATTCTGCAATTTTTTATCACATAAACACTCGTTATATCGTGCAGATGAACTTATCTTTTCTCACTCGACCCCCAGTGCAAATAGGTCAATGAACAACTTACGCAAAGAAAAGAAAATTATGCATTTTCATTTATTACGAGAATGAGAAGTATCGAATCATACGTGCTAACAAATATTTTTACAAGCACAGTTATAATATACTATAAATACAGTAATAATTCTTTCCCGATTTTGATGAAAATTCACACATGCTTATGCATATATATATTTATTTACATGTGTAATGTATGTTGCACGAGTGATGTTTGATAGATAGATGTCCGGCGAAGGCGTCGAGACGCGCATCGACGTCTGTTCGCCGAGACAGTCGTGACTCGACTGATATAGGTGAACTGTTGCTGTGATTGCTCTGATCGCGTTACCGGAATATTGAAAATTCTTATTGTTGCGTACAATATATTCATATACAGTCATATATATCTATGCATCTGAGTTTGTATATGTGTTTACGCACGCGATTTTGAGATATTGAATAACTTAAATTTATTCCCGGCCTCTTTTTGACTTTGCTCCTATGTTTTCTCGTGACTTCTTCCATTATTTACACATCCATTAGTCTTCAATATGAATGCAAAGACGTTCATTCTGCTTTCATTCAACAATTAGAATTGCTATAATAAAAGCGCATAATCTGAAACCAAGTACGATTGTGCGATCATATGAGCATTTCAATGAAAATTCCATGAAAAAGATCATTACCAACTTTTTTGTTCAACTTCTAGCGGTGTTATCATGACATCATTTTTCAAAGCACATGACTGATTTTTATTATTCTCATGTTGCTGATCAACTAATACTAATAGATTATTTGATTAGATAACGTATATTGTGCGTTGATATGCGTGCTCGTAAAAGTTGCAGTATCATTTATTTTTCGCATTTTATTTTTCATTCCACTACTCAATTACTTTTTTTGCCCAAATTCTGTATTCCTCAATACAACATAGAGTGAATCATTACATGATTTTCTCGAGCTCCCATCACTCGATCATTTCGAAAAATAATTGAGTTCATAAATCGGTGTGTATTAAAATTATAATAAAAATCGATCAACTTCAATGCGGAATATAAACGTTGTATATATTAATTAATGTTATAATTCATACAATAGACAATCGTAACAAATAGAAACACAAATATTGACGAGTTATAAATATATGTGAATTCTTATTTCATTCCTGGTTTTTTCTTCAGACCAGCAACATGCATTCGTTAGCCCCTCTGGTGTTTGTTATCGCTACCCACACTCATCTAGCTACATTTATGCTGCACATTATTAAAAATATAATTACATACAATTTCTTAGCTCATCTTGATTATAACTTCCTCCCACCTCCCGTTTAATCGTATGTATCAACTTTCAATTATTCGAATGCGTGTATATTGTTCCAAAATGATTCTCGAGCTGATACAATGGAAAAAAAAAAGAAAAAAAAATTATATCTGTCTACTATGCATTATCAGGCTTTGTTTCGTTGCTTGGTGTACTGGAAGGAAGAGAAGTTACTGAAACAGAAATAAATTAGGTGTCAATTCCAGATGATTAATATACAACATAAGTAACAAAACATGAAATTCACCTATTATTATGATGAGAATGATAGCACAGATGATGCCAATAATAATCATCATCTTCAAATTTTTCCACCAATATTTTCGTTTCAACTTTCCCGCTTGCTGCTCAAATTGTGCTGCCCCCTGTTGCAATGCATCTGCCCGATTGTCCAATTCAGACAATTTTTGATCGCGCTCCAATACTTTTTCAACATTTACTTTCATGATACCAACAACCTCGTCGACTTTTGCTTGTGTCTGTTGCAATTTTTTAGTTGAAACTGTCGGTTGCGAGGTTCTAACACCACCCACATCATCACCTGAGTATCCGCCGCCATCCATGATGATTCTAAACAGAAACGGTAGTCATATCAGTACAGATGCTTTTGTTAATCTCGTATAACCTGAACAATAACAACGAAATTTCTAGTTCTTGGCACCGTATGTGATCCCGGAAGACGTGAAACTACTCTGGTTTTATCAAATCAGATCACATAGTGATCGGCGATATCAATCAACGTCCATTGTGCCTCTGACGTTCTTCGGTTTCAGTTGACACAATGAACGTATGCACACACTAAATGATTGTTTCGCATCACCGTTCGTATGATTACCTTTGTTTCTGATGTGGCGCGAAAGAAATGAGTCACGTAGAAAATCATGCACTTACGTTTAGCGAAGAGTTAGACGTGAAAAGTCTAATCGAAGAGGGACCAGAAATATATAATGAATGGTATTGTTTTCCACAGCGGTTCGTCTTGCTTGCAGAATAACGGACTCACCGTCATCAGACATACGATTTAAAGATGGCGTCACGACAGATGACGTCATTTCAACCATAACATTTGTGTTTCAGGGTCAATTCTGTCATTATTCAACAAGAGGATAGTCTAAATTCGGCTATGACATAGTCTTCAACATGAATCATCGAAAAATTGGTAAATGATATACATTAGTGTCGTGAAGTATTATGGTTCGCCCATAGTTATCTTCACAGTGTTATAAACGGTACATAAAACGCACTGTATTAAATGTCTACTTTTATATAATTCGAAAATTTGAAAAAAAAATGGAACATGACCCGCCATCTTTTGCCGCGAATTTAGTTCGCAGACATTTATATTACCGACGGATAATGTAATCACCCCATCGATCCTTCACTTATTTGCTTCATTCGAAAATACAACTATAAATCATGACGATGCGTTTGAAGATATCGAATCCGTATGAGTATAAGATAGGGGTACGAAACAGGAAGCTCAACAGGAAACAATTCTACTCACACATTGCTAATAATTTCAACAATCCATTTGGATCAAAGTTGAGAATAGCGAATTAAATGTATCAAATAACACTTCACCTCTTTTCTGAGCAGTCATCTTCGTTGAAGCGATTGGCAGAAACTCTTTCAGCATGATAGAAACATCCAGGGAAACGTCATAACTTGTGAAGAATATCATTGTCGCTATTGGTATAGTGTGAATAACAATAATCACAATGGTCTTTTTTTTCCAACGATCGTGATATGATGCTCCGCAGCACTGATGTAAAAGACTAAAAGGGGATGAATAAGGTCGGGGCGTATGTAACAAAAGTGAGGGGTGTTAGGTGGGTGCGTTTGCCCGTTTATTGACGACTACTCCCGATGAAGAGGTTAAACGCATGCGTGAATACAGAATAGCGCAAACGCGGAAAACTTATTGCGAAATATTCAACTATATTCGAGCTATCGAAAATTTTTCCGGACAGTCTCGAATGAGAAGGACTGTTGCTAAAAATCCAACAATTCTTGCTATCTCTAGATACAGATAATTATCATAGACGTGTGACAATTACAAAAACATTCGGCATCATCGTAGATGATTGTGCATTGAATTGAGTTAAATTGGTGCGGAAACGAGATTGAACACTATTTACGGAAATACTGAGAGCTTTCGACTAGTCGTCCTGTGCGATTCATCGCTAGATTCGATACACAATAATATTATAGCCGGAAAATTTGTCAATACCGACCAGCCCAGTCATCGGCAGTCGCCTCCAATCCTACTTGTGTGAACCTCAGAAGAAATTACAAACTTGTTTAGCACATTCTTAAACGGTTAAATCCCGTTGGGAATAATATCCTTAGACATGTAAGTACAACAAATTTTTCATTATTTCAATTCTTCTCTGTGTCGGTTAAAGCAACTCTACTTATGAAAGATCCATCTTCTACTACTTCAGCTTTTATGGAATGAGTTGTTGTGTCTTCGAAGCTTTGTTAACTTCATGTAGATATTTGCAAGAGTATGGACGCAATGATTGACTTGAACGGGATGATTTTGAAGTGAATCAGAACTTTTATTCGACCATGTAGTCGTGTAGAAAATACATATTCACTGAACCAATGAGAATAAACTATGACATCAATGGGTGAAGCAGAAAAGAAAAAAATTACTATCAATTCCAACGACGCAATAACTGTATCGTCCTGGAAATTTAACTCATAATCGATTCGTTCATTGCACGTCTACTGCAATTTCCAATAAAACTCGATGGTGGTCTATACTCGGCAAATATAGTTTCACTATTCCGCCCACTCTTTCTATACCCTCTTCCATTTTCTTTCCTCACCTTCTCTTTTCCTCGTTTTCTGTCTCATCCTTTTTCTTATATAAATACGATATGGAAGAACGCCTGTTAACGATACTTAATAAATGAATCTATCACCGTCATAGAACTAACAACCATAACACGTTGAATGTGCAAAACATATATCTTCTATATTTAGATAATCAATGAATGCACATGATTGTATGAATGTATATGTCGAAACTACTCTTCGTCTTGTTATTTTTCACCAATTGAATTGGTAATCGCTGGAAACTACGTGATGATGCATATTGAGTAGAGTGACAACGCATTCCTAAATCTTTGTGGGCAAAAAATATTTCTCATAATTCTCAACTGCGTCGATAATACTTTTAATCTAATTTGAATAAGAATAATATTGATTTTCTTCTCGTCAAATCTCATTACATAAGTTCGCGTCACAGTTCCCACTCAAAGTTTTTTTATGTTCGCTCCTTCCTTCCAACAATTCATTCAGAAAAAGGCACTGACATACCCATGGTGGTAGTCGGATATTTGATTTTCAAGATAATATCATCGAACATATTCAGGGTTGTTGACAACTTGTGCGATCGATTTTACTTGCAGTATATGAACACAGTTCGGTGTATTTATTTTACTTGATGGAAACATTTGACTTGTCGGTCGATTCTGATCAGAATATGCAGGCAAAGGGTTGATTGAACCAGCGAAGCATAAAAGATGCGCTGCAGGCTATTATGCAATTCATATTGGATACTGGAGAAGAATGAACGTAGCTAACTATCTATTCCCGTGTTCGAACAGCGCCGTTGACCTTTTGCTTGTCCCAATGTTTGACCTTTTCGCCCCATCCTTCCTTTACTTGCTTCTCGACCTTTAATATTGTACAGATACTCTTACGGTAAATTATCTGTACAATGTGTTGAAACGACAGGATTCATCGGAAATTAATACTGTTTCTCTTATTTGGTATGTTTAGGGCTACAGAAGGTGGTCTCGCACCAGATGCGGCTGCAGGCGCTGGCGCTGATGGCATCGTTGGTGGGCCCAGAACACCCCAACAAATAGCATCACAAAAACGATTGCAGCAAACTCAAGCTCAAGTTGATGAAGTTGTTGACATCATGAAAACTAATGTCGAGAAAGTATTGGAACGTGATCAGAAATTGTCAGAATTGGATGACCGAGCGGGTAAGGATGACTCGTGTTCGATTTCATAACACCTTATAACTCCATTGCATCACAAACGAATTAATTCATATCAGCACGAACTGTAATTTCTGTTCGGTCAAACATTAGAAATTCCCCATCATTCTGTTATGGATGGCGATATCTATTATATTCGATATTCTGCATATTTGTGATGTTTTATAGATGCATTACAACAAGGAGCGTCACAATTCGAACAGCAGGCGGGAAAGCTCAAGCGGAAATTTTGGTTACAGAATTTGAAGGTAAAGAAGTGAAGATATCGAAATGACATGTTGTCTCCATTCACTGAAAAATTATTTTGTTTCTGCTCTCTTTCAATGTAGATGATGATCATTATGGGTGTGATTGGTTTAATTATACTGGCTATCATCGTTGGTAAGTGAAACCAAGAAATATTTCCCTTTCTATGATTTTTCAATATAACATCGGTTGTGAGTACGAAGCAGAGCAAACATCAACGAAAAACATACCCCAATTTCGCCCTGACTCATAATACGATGATAAAATTCTCTGTGGGGGAAAGACTACAACGTTCTTGATTTGAGTTCATTTCAAAGTGGACATAAATATTTCCCGATGTTATAACAGCCTTTTTTTCTTCTCGTCTAGCGAACTTCATGTAGGCGCGCTGATTGATGGAACAGAAATTTGTGTGTGAGTGAGTCAGGTAGAGCATACTCTCTAATCCACAAAAAGAACGATAAAAAAATATCTGCAAATTTTTTTTTTTTAATATAACACACGAACGCGATACGTTGTGTTCCTCTATCTGTCGTAGAATGAAACTGTATATCTCCCTCTATCTGATTCTTTGCCTATAAGTGTGTACTTGATAATTTGAATCATCTTTTTTTTTTATTTATTTTTTCATTAACCAAAAACTGGAAGTTTTCCATACACGTTGAGCATTGTTAGGTTTGATGTGTCGGTGTGTTACTTATAATGGTTGTCTGTCTTTAGGATTGCTGGTGTATACTATCGCTATATTCATTCTTGTAACCATTTATCGTCGGGGCCCAATGAAAACTACATTCGTGCAATAAATAATCGATATAGGACATTTTACAATATTCGGAATTGAGGAATTTATCTGTGTTACATTTGATTAGATAATTACGTTGTTGGATTTGAGAATTGAAATCGATTATCTATTGCTATTCCATTATTTGAATAGCCGTTGCGTAATTTAAACAATGATTTCGTTTCTCATTTTTCTGGTTGACCATTCAACTTTTTTTTTTCTTTTCTTCATTCATCAGGCCCAAACTGTTGTTATGTGTCTGTCCGTTATAAATGTAATAATTTCTTTTCGAAGCTAGTCCCAGGTATTTAATGACACTACAGCAATGATCACAATCATAAAAAAATAAAATGTCTTATTAACACTAATTATATGTAAACATATATCTATGAGTGAAAACGGTAAGCCGAAACAATTCATTAGTGCACATTTCTTATTCCATATAAGATACACAAATATTAATCATATATGTTTGAAGAATCCAATTTTCTATCTTCATACAATGTCATTTTCTATACAATCATAATTTTTTCCATATATTATAACTGTTTATATATTTGTTCTACGATTTAAGATATTTCCATCCAACAATATAGCATGAAAACGCAATTTAGCAGTATACTCGAATAATGACACTGAAAAATATAGAATAATTTTATATACATGAAAACTAACGTGGAACAACATCTACTTTGATGAGGAAGGTCAGATAGACATTAAAAGTAAAAACGGAAATAATTTTTTAATCTGGGACGGACTTCATGCTTTGCAATTACTTATTTCTATTTCTCTTCCTTTGCAACCCGTGTCGCATGCAACAATAAATATCTATCTGAGTGCATGTGTATAATGAAAAAAATTACATTTGGTGTCGATCGATTTCACGCATGTTCAAATCGGTGAGGAGGGTTGCGATGGCAGCGAGAGGGTGGGTCGACCCATTTCAGTGACAGATTGTTATTATTATCTGCATAGTTGAGAATTTCGTATTATTCGATTTCAACATATGAATTTCAACTATGTTATGATAAAGTAGTACTGAATTTGTAATGTATTGAATCTCTGAACGATCGAAGGCATGAAATATCATCGATAGAGTAGATAAATTGCATTTACTTTTCCGAAGTTGCATGCATATACACACATTCAGAATGTGTTTGGTAATGAAATTTTTATTAATTGTATTGTGACTTCTAGTTCTCGAATAAAAACAAACTTTTCTGATATTATTTTCAGGAATAATCGTGAGTCAAACCAACAAGAAGAAATAAATTTTGTTATTAGACAATGATGGAAAATATGAGGCGAAAATGAAGGCTAAATAAATAAATATCAATATTATGTATATGTTCACATGTATACATATGTGTATATATATTTATTTATTTATTTGATTGGAGGTGGATATCGGTATTTTTTTATGGTATTTGCGATTTAATAATTCTTGCTGTGACTCAAGGACATCGATCGAATTTCTCTGTTTTTCAATTTCGGGGACAATTTTTCTTTTTCCACATTACATGATCGAAATTGAGACGGGGTAATAAATTGGAAACCTGAATACACAACTGCTCGCGAATTGTGTATGAATAAAGTCGCGCTCACACATTTCAAATAAGGCCGTTGTTAGTTAGAGAAAAATTATATGGAGAAGGAAAAATAATAATTAAAATGGCATTGCAATTCTTCCATATAATAAGTGAAAAAAGAAAGAAAAAAGAAAGACATACGCTAATTGAAGGAAATGAATAAAAATATTAGCGCCCACCCCGTGTCTTCATACACTCCATATATATAAAAAGAAGCATCCTTACGTGATCGTGATGTAAATAACATTGGAATTTATCCTTATATGCATTGATCGCCAAAATTAATTATTGTCATTCCAATATGGTTATCATGCGTGTTCGTGTAGATTAGTCCAATAAGAAAATGTAGAGGCAGGAGGAAAATTGGAACAAAAAATGATACACATATAAGTTTCAAGAGAATAATAGATTATTATATAATATGTGTATATGTCATATCCACGTAAAAGAGCGAGGAAAATAATTTTTCTCTGCCGTTTTGTCTGCCTATAATTTTGTTGAAAAAATAGATTCTTTTCCAATCATCAAAACATCGTGTGCAAAGATCTAAATACGCTGTATATAGATTATGGTGGGAAAAAAAAATGGAATGAGGAAAAGAAAATATTGAATTAATTAATAATAATGTTATACCATGCATATAAACATATATGTTAAATAACGAATTAATTAATGTCATTGCGAGTCATTAAACAATAAAAAAATATGAAAAAATATTCTTGAGGAAGATCAATCTTAAATTATTACAATTACAACAGATATTTCGAGTTATATCGATTCTGGAAAATTCGTGTTACACTTTTATATGAAATATCACCAACGGTGTAACAAAATGGGAAGTAATTAAGGATATATTATGGGTGACCGTCTGAATTAGGATGATGCTGTTATCAAGAAGGATATTTAGCTGGAGGCAGTGAAATGGTATAAAAATTTATGTAAGAGGTAAGATCAATATCAAAACCAACAGAGGCATGTATCATAAAAGCTTCGCATGGTTCTCCATCGTTTTCTACTCAACTATCTTTCAACAAATTATTTCTTCACATACAACTCACATCAATTATGATTCTACAAACAACTCAAACAAAGTTTATATTAACTGTTACCTAAACATAATATATGAGAGTCCATCATTATCACGAATTAATAACAGTATATCCCGACAGACACATAACAATCATACAGTGTTGAATAAATGTGACATTTTCATTTCTGATAATAATAAAAATCGTACCCGCAAACTAATACTATCTTTCCACTAAAAATTTTCAATGCCTGGCATACCGTTTTATTTCTCCATATGTTACTTTTATGATAACTATAATTATGAATGAATTTTCAGCGAAATTCATGCCGGATACACCACCGGCACAACAAACTGGACCGGTATATCAATATGGACCGCCACCTGGTGCTCCATTACCAGGACAACCTGGCGCAGTACCACCAGCAGCAGGAACTGGTGGGGCCCAGAGTGCACCGGCTGCTTATGTTGGCTCTCTCGACGAAGGAATTCTTCGAAGCGTCATGTGAACAAAATTTGCCACATTCGTTACGATTTACAACAACTAATTCGTTTGATTATGTGTCGTATTTCTAATTTATTCCCTTGAATAATCTTCATGACAGACTGGTGGAAGTTTAGAAAGAGCGGAGTTTGAAAGTGAATCACATGGAATACTGTAAATTATTTATTGTATAAAATAGAATATATAGTTAATTATTTATGGATATAATATCCAAATTATGCAGATTATAACTAAAAAACGAATATGCTAACAGTGAACTTTCATGATATATACATTGATGTATATATACATATATATAAAAGGTGTATGATATTGCATGGGAAGAAAACGTATGAGTTGAAGCTCCATATGTCGTAATAACCAGAATTAGCGCCAGAAAAACCAAAAAGAGGACGAGGAAAAATATCAAACTAAGAACACATCCAAGTTTCTGTGCAAATTCAAAATTCTTTTCTGACTATCAACCTTATGCACATTTTTTTGATATCTTGCATTTTGTGCTCTTTCTTTCTAGTAATATATTGATCTCATTCAGAGGAAAATGAAATTGTCCCGATTGATGATGAGGAGACTTTGAGATAGATAGGCAACTTATAAGAGCAAGAATAGTGATTGAAATGGAATTACTCTGGTGGATATAGATCCAACACGTACACATATATGCGTTTAAAAGTATATGATACAACCCACTCATGTATTCACCGCGTGACTATTTGTAATTGGATTGAAAATTCTTCAAATTTTATTATCATGAATTCCCCATTGCATCACACCGTTTATGTTTAATATATAGGAATTTCACGATAGCCTGCGTATACAATATAGGCCTACAAGGAAGAGAGAACTCATTGCTTTGATTGTATGAATCTAAAAAGGAATAATCAAATGTTAAATTTACAATATGGAAATTGATTGCAAAATGTTCCCATTTTGACGGAGATCTGAAGAATATAATGGGTATCGAGGAGCTGGGAAATATTCCCATCTCGAAAATGATTTAATTATTCATCATTTTAGAGATTCAATAAACCTAGATTAAACCAAACATTGTGAACAAAGTATTCTTTTGATGTAAGAGTAGAACTATAATGAATTTGCCAAGAGGAGGAAGAATAAATCATGAATTCCGAACTCGTATTGTCAAGTTTCATATACACCCAATTCGGAATGATTTGAAACGCGCACGCATAAATATTAGTAATTTATCCCTCTTTCACGGGTGGGGAACACATGCAATTTCATAATAATCCCAACCTCAAACATGATCGTTTTTGTCCTCAAAGAATGTTTATTTTGAGCCATTATAAAAACCGTGGAATTTTCCCTCTGAGACTAGAAATTGAAAAGAGAAGACAGTGCGTTCGATGCCCGACAGGTAACGTTACAATATGATTCTCAGAGAAAGTTAAGAAGTTTCTACAATAATCAATGAGAACTTAATATCAGAGCATTTGTTCCTTTTCATTCTATAATCAATTTCTGAAATGTTATTCATACTTCCTAACATTTCTGTCCGTTTGTATGGGATTATGTAAATCCACTTTCATTGCTAGAGATTTTTTTGAATACAAAATATCTTCATGCGCAGGAATTGGTAAAGCACATCCACTGCGCAGCAGCACCTTCCACATATATGTAATAAGTAATAAAGAACTAGAAAAATTGTCGCTGAGTCCATTTGCGTATTCCGGTCGTTTTGTACTTTCTGCTCACTTGACTGGCCATGATGTTGAGTGCTGTATCGAAAGCTGCCGCTGGGGCTTTGAGGGCCGTCAAACCTAATATTTTACCGAATGAAGCAACCAAATTAGCCGGAGTTGTTTCCGTTAACAGTGAGTAGAGTAAATTTAAGTGATAAAGTGCCTGGCTATGATACCCATTCCACTTTGCCCGGTCTGTCCCACCTTCCCATTCAATGTTCTTCCTTGCGGTTGAACCATACACAATACATCCTCTCAATCAATGGACATTATATTTGCTTATTCAGATAACTTATGTATTCCTAACGAATGTCAACAGTTGAATGTTTCGTTCAACAATTCCACTCAGTTATATAATTCGGTTTTCCTGTGCTTTAGACGTTCTATCGTGTGCCAATATGGCCGCCTGTTCTATTCCATGTATGCTATCAGAATATTCATTGGATACAATTCCCCCTTACCACGTTCGCAGAATAATTTTGCAACTACACAGAAAAAACGTACTGTGAGATGATATATTTCACTCACAATAAGATTTTCATTTATAAATCAAGATCTTGGAGTCAGAGCACTCTTTTCTTCGCCTCACGTCATATTCCCACTGTATTTATTCAAACATGATTGCATGATAACTAAGAATAAAATTTCTAATCAATTGTCCGAAACGAATCTATCGACGTTGATCCGCAAAGATGTTACTGTATGATTGGTCGATAGATTCGTATATTTTATCCCTTCACCCAAATGTCCTCTATATATTTAACCAACATTTTTGGTTATGTAACATACATACCATTACCTAATATATTCAACCTGATATTTTTTCGAATGATCCTTCGCACTTCATGCATTTTTCTCGACAGAAACTAATTATGATATTTATGAAGTCGAAAGGGAGGCCATAATTTGGGTGTACCATGATGTTCATTTACTTTCTTTTTGTATTTAGAGCGCGAATATGCAGCAAAAGCGGGATCTGGTAAGGCTGGGGGTGCGCAGGGTCGCGTTGTGACAGTAATTGGTGCAGTCGTAGACGTGCAATTCGATGATGCACTACCACCAATTCTCAATGCACTTGAGGTACAAAATCGTACACCTCGTCTCGTTCTGGAGGTGGCGCAACATCTTGGTGAAAATACTGTGCGCACAATTGCTATGGATGGTACTGAAGGTTTGGTGCGTGGACAGCCTGTACTGGACTCTGGATATCCAATTCGTATCCCCGTCGGTGCTGAAACTCTTGGGCGTATCATAAATGTAATCGGTGAACCCATTGATGAGCGCGGTCCAGTCAATACAGACAAATTGGCTGCGATCCATGCCGATGCACCAGAGTTCGTTGATATGTCTGTCGATCAGGAGATTCTTGCAACTGGTATCAAAGTTGTAGATCTGTTGGCCCCCTACGTGAAAGGAGGAAAGATTGGTGAGTGAAAAATTAATAATGATGAAATGATTATGCAAGAAAAAAATTCGATGCTGCTACAATAATTGATTCTTAGTGTAGATATCTCACACAGTTGTCTCTTACCCTTCCAATAGGTCTCTTCGGCGGCGCTGGTGTGGGAAAAACAGTATTGATTATGGAACTGATCAACAATGTTGCTAAAGCCCACGGTGGTTATTCCGTGTTTGCTGGCGTGGGTGAACGCACACGTGAGGGTAATGATCTCTACCGTGAAATGATTGAGTCTGGTGTAATTTCGTTAAAGGACAAGACTTCAAAGGTGGCCTTAGTATATGGACAAATGAACGAACCACCGGGCGCACGTGCACGTGTCGCTCTGACTGGTTTAACAGTCGCTGAATATTTCCGAGATCAGGAAGGTCAAGATGTGTTGTTGTTTATTGACAACATTTTCAGATTCACACAGGCGGGTTCTGAGGTGCGTATGAAATTATCAAGAATAGAAGAGACTGAAAAACGAATATCTAATTGTAATTCGATTATTTGAATATTTTCTAGGTATCTGCTCTGCTGGGTCGTATTCCTTCAGCTGTGGGTTACCAACCAACACTAGCTACTGACATGGGTACTATGCAGGAGCGTATCACGACAACTAAGAAGGGATCAATCACCTCAGTCCAGGCTATTTACGTACCTGCTGACGATTTGACCGATCCCGCTCCAGCCACAACATTTGCCCATTTGGATGCAACTACAGTACTATCCCGTGCCATTGCCGAACTTGGTATTTATCCAGCTGTCGATCCTCTCGATTCAACATCACGTATTATGGACCCAAATATCATTGGTGCTGAGCATTATAACATTGCTCGAGGTGTCCAAAAAATTCTCCAAGATTACAAATCACTCCAGGATATCATCGCTATTTTGGGTATGGATGAATTGTCAGAAGAAGATAAACTCACTGTGGCTCGGGCCAGGAAGATTCAAAGATTCTTATCACAGCCATTCCAAGTCGCAGAAGTATTCACTGGCCATGCTGGTAAACTTGTACCTCTCTCTGAAACAATTAAAGGGTTCCAGAAGATTCTAGGTGGCGAACTCGACCATTTGCCCGAAGTTGCGTTCTATATGGTCGGGCCAATCGAAGAAGTGGTTGCTAAAGCCGAAACGCTCGCTAAACAATAAATACAAAATATTCATTTTGTCATCAATAGCAACACCGGCTTGCTGATGAAAGATATAGCAATTCGGTCATTAAAATTCAATAAAACACAAGTACCAAGCTCATCGCTCATCAGTCGTAATATTTTTTGGCATGAATATATAATTGACATAACGATTTTTAAAATCAGAATGATCTTCCAAATAAGCTGTTGGTGACTTTGATGATCACCAATCTTTCATGCAATTATATTCGGCTAGTTTATTCATGTTGAAAGCCAATGTAGTTGACACGAAAACTGCGGCGATAGACTCTTGAGATCTTTCAACTGTCATTTATTCCTGATGCGTTTGGAAGATCATTTTGTATTTCACTGCCTTTGACAAAATGGAGGGAGTGAACTCCGTTCTCCAACGTTGTCATGTGGTTGTAGATAATTGTTATTCAATCGGACAATTGTATACTACGCGTATCCCGTATTGTATACTTAGTAAGGTAAATGAGAGAAAATAAATGATAAAAACCAAATTCAGGTGGAACGACACATAAATTTATTTCAATAGGTGTATAAAAATATCTCTTTTCTTATATACGTTCATTTTAATCAGAAATTTATCAACGGTTTGGATTGTCTGTAAGTATCCTTGAGCATCTGCAATTGTGATGGAGAAAAAAATTATTAAAAGCGTGAGTGATTTATGAAAATCATAGGACAGTATTCATATTGGATTTCCATCCTTACCCGCCACTGCTCGACATCCAGGGTTAGAATATTCTGCAATTTGCCATTCTCCCCTATGTCTTTAGCCCGATGCTGCATTTCTCTACTACTAGGTGTTACTACTAGTATCCCGTCATCATCTTGATTCCGTAAAAAAGAATATAAAGTCATAGCCCTTTTGATTTATAATTTCAAAGACAGAAATAATTACCTGTGTTGAGTTTTATTCGTCCATCGCGTACCAGAAATGAAACATGCAGTAAATTCTCAACAGTCTTTCCAAAATCCCTGGGATCCAATATTAATTGAAAAAAGTCTATTGGCTCTGAATTCGTTTTATACAGCTGTTTGATAAGCTTCGCAACGAGTTGCACGGTTTCCTCAATGGCTTTTTCCTCTTCCTCCAATTGAACAACGTTCTCGGGTCTTCGCACTGGCACTTGGGTCAGTCGTTGACTGGCGGCATTACGTTCTTTCCGGGTTTTTACGATTACAGGCTGTTCTGATAAATTCATCCAGTCCAACAAACAAGTGTAACGTGCGGTTGTTTTGAAGCTGGGCAATTCACTTTCCAAAATTGACCAGTTCGGTTCTGCTAGTGTAGCATCTGGTAAGTTTTCCACAAAGTTCAACTTTGCAAATAAAAAATATGAGGAAAACAATAATTTTGTTCCGAATAAAAGAATGAGTCGTAAGGACTTTCTCTTTCTTCTTTAACTATTATGATTTTTCATACGACTTTACCAGTTTTTCCACAAATTCCGTTTTGTTGAAGGCACTGCACTGCTGAGTCAGACTATGAGTACACGTTCTGATAACCATTGATGAAACACTCATCACTTCTGAGTCCATAACTACTTGATCTTGATTGCCAACTATATACACAAGAAAGGATCATTAACGAATGGATATACTGACATAAGTTCTGTTTGTGATACTCTACTTTCAGATCTGAATGAAATCTATTTTACCTTTTTCATCCAGACTGGCATCTTCGTGTATACAATCAGCTTCTCGGAATACGTCTTCCAACGTTTGGAGAGCACGCACATCATTATCCTGTTCTAATTATCACATACAAAATGTCAACATTGAATTTGCATCCTCAACATTTCTGTCTTATATATCCGAAAATTGTCAATTAATTGTTTCAGATTCTTACGTAGTGTTTTGGTTCGAGTGAGCACAGTTCTCAAAGCTTGTTTGCGATCCTTTGGTGAACTATATATACTCCGCCTCGAGGACTGTGATCCATTCCGTGGCGAAGACCTCGTTGACGACATTTCTCCTGATAAAATTACACTACAGCCCAAAAATAATCTATAGTATTAAACATATGAATGCACAAGAAATTGGATTCTTGATTTATTCACAGGCTGTACTACTATTTTCTTCAACAATTATATATCAACGTTCTGTTGTTGCCGCGAAGTAAGAAACTGTATTTTTGAAAACAAATCACATGCCATTGTTCGTATACACGAATATACATAATACACTGTCCGACCGACGAAAGAGTTCTGTCGAGACTTCAACTGTCTTCACTACGGATTCATTCTACCAGTGAAGTGCGCACGCACCTTCACCATTGTTCAATAAATATAGCTTATCACGAGTATGCACGTAGCGACATGGACGGTACTTTACGGAACATGATGCACAAATAAATATGTTCCATAATTGAAATGCGCTACATTCAAATGTGAACAATACTATTGTCTCACAAGAATTAATCACAATTGTATTATAATTATGCGTATATATATATATATATCTATATTTGACAAGTGATACAGGGAAATCAGGCTTCGAAGTCTGTCCCAATAAAACAGATGTGCCTAGATATTCTGAATATATAATATTTCTCAACTTCCACCAACTGACGTCATTTCTTGAAACTTTCTGAGAAGAAACGATGTAAATTCTAACCAAACTATGGCACATTGACAGCTCTCCATGACTCAGTCTCTCCAGTGCACTACTGATGAATATTTACGCTCATGCACATATGTGTTTGTGTGATGATATAGTGAATCAACGATGAATGATACAACAGATAAAGTATTTAATCTCTGCACACGGAAATTATAGAATTCAATAATCACGATTATATTCCGTAGTGTGTATCCGTTCGATGATTGTTTTCTATTGGTTTCGATATTTTTTAGGGTAATCAGGACGAAGCTGATTGTGAGGTAGACGAGGTTGAACCAAGATTGAAATACGTTCGAATGCAAAATGATATCAACGATATTCTGAAGAATGATGCAGCCAGTTGCATCGCTGTTCATCCCAAGGTACATTCACAAATGATCAAATAACATCGAAACAATGGAAGCTCGGTAGTATACGTATGGATATCTTACAATCTGATATGTGATATCTTGATTCGGTTTCAGTTTCTGTGTCTGGGTTCACATTGGGGAACCATTCACCTTTTAGATCATCAAGGGAACAATATTCAATCCAAAACTCTTCAAGCACATACACTCGCAGTGAATCAAATATCAATCGATCAAAAAGGAGATTATATTGCCTCGTGTAGTGATGATAACAAAGTATTCATTTATGGTTTATACACTCGAGAAAATAATCAGAAAATGAACATGGAACGTCAAGTGAAAAGCATTGGAATTGATCCAAATTATTCCAAAAGTAGCAATAGCAAAAAATTCATAACGGGTGATGATAAATTGATGTTATATGAAAAATCGTTCTTGGCACGAATGAAATTAACAGTCTTGTGTGAGGCTGAAGGAGGTGTGAGAGCTGTAGCATGGGCAGGTCAATTTGTAGCGTGGGCATCAGATACTGGCGTAAGAGTTTACGATTTGAATGCTCGATGTTCGTTGGGGTTGATGAAATGGGAACGGAGACCAGATGCATTACCCGAACATTACCGATGCAATTTACGTTGGAATGGTGAACGTACATTATTAATTGGATGGGTTGATACAGTTAGGATATGTAGAATACGTAAACGCTCAGCACAAGAGATGATCAATCGTGATGCACCAGAACTGATTGTCGATCCTATTTCGACGTTTCAAGTAGATTTTTTCATATCAGGGATTGCGCCATTGGATACTCAATTGGTGCTACTCGGCTGTTTGAAAGAACCAGATGACAATGGAATGAGTCAACGACCGACACTACACGTGGTTGAACCAAAGTACCAGGACTTCGTTCCGATTTGCGCGAATTATCTGACCTTGCGTGGTTACACAGAGTACAATTGCAATGATTATCATTTGGATTGTTTAACGGATGAAAATCGCTTTTTCATTGTTAGTCCGAAAGATATTGTGATAGCATCATTGTATGACGTTGACGATCGTATAGAATGGCTATTATCTCATCGAAAATTTGAACAAGCCCTGGAGGTAGTAACATTAGATGATGGTAAAGATTGTAAACGACATACAATGATCTATGTTGGACGTGTTTATTTGGATCACTTATTGGCCTGCGGGAAGTACGATGAAGCTGGGAAACTATGTCTGAAAGTATTGGGGCGAGATAAAAAATTATGGGAGGAAGAAGTATATAAATTCGCACGTGTTCATCAGTTACGATCAATTTCATCATATCTGCCCCGTGGCGATGTGACCCTCGATCCTCTCATTTATGAGATGGTACTCTATGAGTACCTTAAAATGGACCCCAATGGATTCCTTCAATTAGTGAAAGAATGGCCGCCAAAATTATATACAGTCGCAGCAGTTGTCAATAGCGTGTTGGAACATCTTCTGGTTCACAATCAAAGGCAAAACGTTTTGCTAGAAGCTCTGGCCTTACTCTATAGCCACGACGCGAAATACGACAAAGCATTAGCGATGTATTTGAAACTAAGACACAAAGATGTGTTCCAATTGATTCAGAAGCATCAACTATATAGTTCAGTGTATGATATGATTGAAGGATTGATGGATCTTGATAGTGATCGTGCCATACAGTTTTTCCTCGACAAGGATCGTGTTCCATCTGATATTGTCGTTCAAAAATTATCCAATAATCATCGATATTTATATTTATATTTGGATGCATTGGATAAGAGGGACACTAAAGACTCGAAAGGGAAATACCATGGATTATTAGTCCGTTTATATGCAGATTACTCTAGAGACAAATTGTTACCATTGCTACGGCGGTCAGACAATTATCCGATACAGCAAGCACTTGATATATGCAGCCAAAGACATTTCTACCCGGAAATGGTTTATTTGCTTGGTCGAATTGGTAATACATCAGAAGCACTTGCTCTCATGACCCGTGAACTAAATGACATGGAAAGTGCGATCGCTTTTTGTCAAGAGCATGATGATGAAGAATTATGGAATGATTTAATCAACTATTCTTTGAATAAATCAGAAAATATTACTTTCTTACTGCAAAAGATTGGTACATATGTCGATCCACGTTTAATGGTTCAAAGAATTCAACCAACAATGGAAATTCCTGGATTGAAGAAAGCTCTCGTGAAAATGATGTGCGATTACAATTTGCAAGTATCAGTTCAGGAAGGATGTAAAAAAATTTTATCCAACGATTATTTCAACCTACATGAACGCTTAGTTAGATCGCATCAAAAAGCAATATTCGTCGATGATGATCAAATGTGTGGTGCATGTCACCGTAGAGTTATTGTTAGAGATCCGAGAAATCTAGTCGTGTTCTATTGTAAACACATGTTTCATGAGGAATGTTTACCCAATTTCGAACAAGTAGAAAATTGCGTGATATGTAATCCACAGAAGCAGAAAATTTCCGGTGCTATATGAAATTCATTACATACATAGGACAATACATTACACTCATACACACAAGACATAATTTCAAGAACCACTGTATATAAAACAACAATATATTTATCATTGCGCATGAAAAAATGTAAAATAATAACTGTTATAGTAAGCTTCATAATCATTTTTAACTGGAGAATTATTTTTTTATGCCTGAATAATGCAACTATAATAAGGATTATATAGCTAGATATGATCGGACTCTGGGGGAGGTGCAGGCACGTGTGTACTTCAGTATATGAAACACATCAAACCAAGTTGAATATTGAAAAGAAACGATTGCGTTGGAAAAATGTGAGATTATGAAGGAATGTCTTCAATAGTATAATAAAGTATGTCATCCTAACTTCATACCTGTATTGATATATTTGAACTTTAGCGCCCTCCCGCAGCGCCTCTCGTGGTTTTGTTACCTGTTTGCTCCAGTGTAAATACGTGCTCGCAGTGGATACATACACAGGATGTTAGAACGTTTTTCAATAATGTAATTCAGTATAACCTCAAAATGTCTCAACGCAATATGAACAATTAGGAAGAATCCTGCAAATTGAATATCTCATATTGAATAATGGCAGGTCACGATAAAAAACCTGTGAGAAGGAGTAGGTCGCGTGAACGTGAACGTGAACGCGATCGTGATCGTGAACGTGAACGGCGAGATCGTAGGCGCTCGAGAAGTCGATCGAAAGATCGTAAAAAAGAACGTAAACGTTCAAGATCACGGGAACGTGATCGTGATCGTGAGAGATCTCGCGAAAGAGATCGTGAACGGGGACGTTCCAGAGAGCGTCGGGATCCAAAGGATAAAACCCAAGACAAAAGTCGGAAGCCGAGTCCAATATTTGTTATTGACGATGAGGCGAAAAAAGAATCTAAACAGCAATCGCAACAGCCAACAACGTCTGATCATAGCAAAGATGGTGATGATGAAAGTGAGGAAAAGATGAAAAATTTGACCAAAAAAGAACCTCTTAGCCTCGAGGAATTGCTAGCAAAGAAAAAAGCCGAAGAGGAAGCACGGGCGAAGCCGAAATTCCTCTCAAAAGAAGAACGCGCTGCAATAGCGTTGAGAAAACGTCAGGAGGAAGTAGATAATATGAGGAAACAACAAGAGGATGAGAGGAAAGCATTTGGTCAGAACGAGACGTCTTCGACGCCGAAAGATCGTGAATGGGATGATAGAGATCGGAGACGAGAGAGCCAGCGACTTCGCGATGAAGAAGTGAAAGATAAGGACAAGGAAAAAGAAGTTGAAGCTATTAAAGAACGTTATTTGGGATTGATAAAGAAAAAGCGGCGCGTTCGCCGGTTAAATGATCGAAAGTTTGTTTTCGATTGGGATACGAGTGAGGACACATCAGTCGATTATAACAATATATACAAAGAACGTCATCAAGTGCAATTTTTCGGACGTGGAAATTTAGCTGGCATAGATATCAAAGCTCAGAAACGTGATCAGAGTAAATTCTATGGTGAATTACTAGAAAAACGTCGTACAGAAGCAGAAAAAGAACAGGAAAAGATGCGGCTGAAAAAGGTGAAACGAAAAGAGGAGAAACAAAAATGGGATGATCGTCATTGGTCAGAAAAAGCATTAAATGAAATGACAGAGCGAGACTGGCGCATATTCCGCGAAGATTACAATATAACAATAAAGGGTGGACGAATACCTGACCCGATTCGCTCCTGGAAAGAGTCTGGGTTTCAAAAGGAAATTTTGGATATCATCGATAAAGTTGGTTATAAAGATTTAACACCGATCCAACGCCAAGCCATCCCGATTGGTCTACAAAATCGCGATATTATTGGTGTTGCCGAGACTGGCTCCGGTAAAACTCTAGCATTCCTAATACCTTTATTGCTCTGGATTACGAGTCTACCAAAGATTGAACGTCTTGAAGAGGCGGATCAAGGTCCATACAGCATTATTTTGGCACCAACACGTGAATTGGCACAACAAATTGAAGAAGAAACAAATAAATTCGGTCAGCCTTTAGGAATAAGAACAGTCGTTGTTGTTGGTGGACTTTCGAGGGAGGAGCAAGGCTTCAGGCTTCGTATGGGATGTGAAATTGTTATTGCGACACCCGGACGATTGATTGATGTGTTGGAAAATCGATATCTTGTTCTGAATCAGTGTACATATATTGTATTGGACGAGGCTGATAGGATGATTGACATGGGTTTCGAGCCTGATGTCCAAAAGATATTGGAATATATGCCAGTGACAAATTTAAAACCGGACAATGAGGATGCTGAAGATAAGGAAAAGCTCTTGGCTAATTATAATACTAAAAAAAAGTACAGGCAAACCGTCATGTTCACCGCTACTATGCCCGCGGCGGTAGAACGACTGGCAAGGACTTATTTACGTCGTCCAGCAGTAGTTTATATTGGTAGCGTGGGTAAACCAACTGAAAGAACTGAACAAATCGTACATATTATGGGTGAGCCAGACAAACGCCGTAAGCTCGTGGAGATTCTCAGCCGTGGTGTTGAACCACCCGTCATTATTTTCGTCAATCAAAAGAAAGGTGCGGATGTACTCGCGCGCGGCTTGGAAAAACTCGGTGTAAGTATTCATCATCGGTCAAGAATATTCATCTCAATGTTATTTCTATTAAATCGCCGCCTTAAATTTCCAGTACAACGCTTGCACACTTCATGGTGGTAAAGGTCAAGAGCAACGTGAATATGCTTTGGCATCACTCAAAAGTGGGAGCAAAGATATTTTGGTGGCAACAGACGTGGCCGGTCGTGGTATTGATATTAAGGATGTGTCGATGGTAATTAACTACGATATGGCGAAAACAATTGAAGGTAAGCTAAGACATCTCCAAATTGTGAACGTTTTGTATAATCTTTCTTATTTCTTCCTATCCTTTTTTTAGATTATACGCATCGTATTGGTAGAACGGGTCGTGCAGGTAAAGCTGGATTGGCTATATCGTTTTGTACGAAGGAAGACAGTCACTTATTCTACGACCTTAAGCAAACAATACTTGCTAGTCCTATATCAACATGTCCGCCAGAGTTACTTAATCATCCAGAAGCGCAACACAAACCTGGCACAGTCGTTACCAAAAAACGGCGAGAGGAAAAAATATTCGCGTAATTCGAAAGGTGAATAAATTCATATATCTTTACATTGTTTTATTCTATAACAATTGGTTAAAAACGTTAACAACAAAGCAATATTACTAATTCTAAAGATCACAGTTGTATGGGTATATTAATTGGCCGCGAGTTTGGAAGAATTTCTTCCCTCTTTTGGTTCATCCACGTTATTATGCAACATGACTATTATCATTGATTAAACATTATTGTCGCGGTTTTAGTACACTATGCGGGGGGTGAAGGTGGTATTATATAATTTGGATCGTCGACTTTACACTCCTCACTATAATTACCGGGAATGTGGGGCTCCACAAGTTTAACAAATTCGTCCAAAGGACAATTAGTCTCACATCCTGGAATTGTCAATGGACGAGCTTTATAGTCAGGCGAATTCTTCTCGAACATTGATACAGTCCACTTCCCATGATTTTCATGAAGTTCCACTATCAACATACAATTGTAATCGGGATCTTCTCCGTCCCATACATTCAATGCCGATAATACGTTAACCAATGTATTATCATGAGCAATATAAGCAAACATTTTTCGTTCTTTTGGTTCTAAAGTGTCCTTCGATTTATCAACCATTTTATTCACCATTTTTTTAACGAATGGACCCCCTGCTAAACGCTTCAATAAGTCATTGTAAGAATTCATTGAGTAGCTGAATGTTGCTATCGATTGTAGTTTCTTGGGGTAATAAGGTTGAACCCAGTCCGGGATGTCAATCCCCATCTCCTCCTGCATAAACAAATATCACATTGAACTATAGTTATAAAATTTATCCACTGATTGCTGTTTTCCGATATACGGTGTCGTACCTCTGCTCTGAGAGTTGCATAGAGATTAGCAACGTCACCCGGACTTTTCATCGGCCAACCTGAATTTTTTTCCAATTCTTCATACAATTTTTGATTTTCGTGATTTATTTTTTGTACTCTCGTGTCATTTTCAACTTTCATGCGCTCCATCGTCAGCTTTGGGCATGCATTCCATATGATTAATAACTGTAAGATAAATGGTAGAATAAGAATATCCGGGTCTCATAAATTAACGGAGACATTATTTGTTTTTTCCATAGCATATCTTTGAAGAGTTACACTTTTCCTTATAGGTTGATGAGTTGACTTACACGATCCTCGGGTCTTGTCCAGTAATTGAGAACAACTGGCTGCCATTCAACACCAGGTCTAAAAGTCTGCTCCTCATTCGGTTTCCATAATGCTGATGAGAGAATCATGGCAGTCATTTTCGTTCTATCTGCCGAACTACTTTGCAACCAAAATTTATCAGGATTATATTCTCTACCCAAAAAGTTATCATAACGAGTGCGAAGATACAGTCCCTGGTCGTAAACGTTCAAACGTCCTTTCTATGGACGAAATTTAATAACAATAAAAATGAATTAATTGCTACGACAAACTAGAAAAAAAAACTTGAATGAGTGCACGTGAAATAAAAATCACATGTGGATAATTTTGATATTGTTTTCATGCCACCTATGTACTCACATTTGTCAGTTGGCCCCAACCGTAAGGTGCCATGGTTGAATTGATATTTGGATCATTGGGATATGTGTCAACAGGTGCTCTCTGTCCATGTCTCATCAACTATGATGATTTTTTTCAACAAAACAAAAAAATTTGAATAACTTATGAAAAATTTCAATGGGAGAAAGAAAAACTTAATGAGCAGTTAGGTCATGAACTTTGGGCCCATTGGACAAGGAAGTATAAGGCTACGGTCGTACCAACTATGAGTAAAAGAGTCATAAGAATATTTGTAATAATTGTACATAATAATGCCTTAACACACATTCAGTACAACCGAAAAAAATGTGGTCTGATAACCAGATATGACAGAAACAATGTATCATAAGAATAACGAATGTCATTTTGTTGATGTCCTGAATTTTTCAAATGTTTATATTAACGATATAAAAACTCACGATTGTGACTTGTCGGAGACTATCCTGATTGACTTTTGTCTGAGTTTGCTGTTGCCGGTGGGCACCATCACCATGAGTCAACGGCAGACCTGAAAAATAGACGTTGGCGGGAAGTGAATTGCCATTCACATGCATATGGAATTTGATCTTATTCAGCCTGAATTGATAGAAAATTATATATCTATTACCTGTCGTGACACCAATAAACGCGAGGCTAACGCAAATAATTTTTACAGTCGACATTGGACACGCTTCAAAGGAGGAGAAAAGGGACATGAATCGAAATAGTTTCTTAACACGTTTTGCTTCGCGCCTAAAATATTATTGGTTTGTTATGAAACGCGCTGGTGATCGTGCAAGCACTGGAGAGTAAACCACCGCAACTCTCGACTTAGATAAGATTCTCCCCACTCTATTGTTGAAGGAAAATAAAAGAAAAAAAATTAAACTCAATCTCAATCTCTCTTTGTCAGTTGCCCGTTCTACCCGTTCGTCCTGCCTCCCAATATCGTTTATATCCATTTTATTCCTAGACTGACAGTGTTTTATATAAATTATTCATCCAAGTAGATTGATACATCATTTGTGTAATCTAACATATTTGTTCAAATACAGTACTGTCACCTTGAATTTTTATTTAAAAATAATGAATCATGTACGGATACTAAATTTCTACAATAAAAATATGAAGAATTTTTCAATTTACAATTACAATTTAATACTAATTATATACACAAGATGAAATAACTAGTTGTTTCATGTCCATCAATTTTTCCCATCTTTTATGATAATTTTTATGATTATGTAAACATGGATACATGAACATAATTCAATTCAGCTCATCCATATGTTCTTGAATGTCAAAAGAAGGTTGTACAATAATTCATCAGAAGAAAAATACATCCAGTTTCAACTTCTCTTTGTCATATTGTTTTATCCTAATTCATTCTTCACAGTACAAAGATCTCGTTACAAATGTCAATAATAATCCCGGCTTTCACATCAATGAAACAGAAAAGTCCAATATCATCAGATAACAGTATGAAAAATTCACGAATTTCAATACTCTAGGTAACTCTGGATAAGAACAACCTTTTTAAATCATCACGCGATGGTGAAACTATACTAATAGGACTCAACTAACATACAAAAGTCCAATTTATTATGTGGATACTACCTTGGTATATTTTAAGTCACATGCCATATCAATCTTATCATTCATGAATTGCCCGCCAAATATAGGACGATTATTATTTTCTCGTTTTCTCACAGTATCCACCTCTATACCGACCATCATTACTCATCATTATAAACAAAATTCTTTCTTAATCTCGTCCTCCAACAATATCAACTGACCGAATTTATGTCCTAGTTCACATGGTGGAGCGAAAAAAATATCAACTCGTACTGTCGTAGAGATAAAATTCATGAAACGAAATTTTTTTTTTCCGATATCCAAGCATGTAGCGCATACGTAATTCGACGATTAACAATGACCTATTACATAATTATAATTAGATACTATATTTGATAAGCAGTTTGATAACAGTTCCTCAAGATGCTATAATGGCATAATTATCATGCAAATTGAATTATGCTGAGAAGTCAATATTAAAATTGATATCAAGATCCAAAAAGATTATTGTACTCCACATTCTGTATGATTCTTGGCTATTCAATTAGATATCATTCATTCATTCGATGTTGTTTTTTTTTCTGGCCCATCTCCCCGGCTTCATCATCCCATCGGTTGTCAATTATTTCAAATAAATAAATCACTCTCTTCATAGTAACGCAATCGGATCTCAACGGATAAGCGCTGGCATTCACATTAGCACCACTCCATTCAGATAATTGTTCCCTCGATTCATTCAAGATAAAATTAATTAATGAGAGTCCACGAGAATTTTTCAAACTTCAAACACAAAGAAAAAAATTCATTAATCGTGGATCGTTTAAGCGAGGGTGGCGGGGCTGGTGGAGGTCAAGTTGTGGCCGCTAAGACAACCCGGAAGTCACGTCGACGGAAACCCAGAAGTGATACAGGCGACACCAAGGTTTGATTACACAATCTTCATCGAAAAATATATTACCGCAAGAATGATGAACACAATGAAAATAATAGAAAGAGATGCTCGAGAATCCTTTTGATTATAGTAACACATTGATGATACATAAACTTAATTGATCAGGCCAGAGCAATGACGAATTCATCATCAGGTGAGGGGAGACGCAACCCAGTAAAGTTTGGTGATCATTCCCGTCAGAATCATCCAGCACAATCAAATTCTGCGCCACACATTCAGAGTCAAGGTGCTGGTTCAGGTGGAAATTACGTTACCCTGAGGCCTAGGTCACTGTATACAGCGCACAGTTATCACCCAGCAACGGACGCAGCTAATTTTCAAGTCAGTTGATGAATCATATAACCGGCATATTTAATTCAATGTTTTTTAATTCGAGGACAAGTATTTGCCTCTGTAAAAAAACTCGTTGAGAAGAGGAATGCAAAGTAGAAACATTGTAGATGAGCAGAATAGGAGACAATGACTACTGCCATCGCATTGTGAAAGTTTGGGATGTGAATCAATTCCCAGTCGTGACAAACATTTTTTGGAATGTTGTGATAATTTTATGAACCTTATTCCCTAATTTCATTTACATGAATGTATTATTGTAGCGATTCAATGAGTTCTCTAAATACCTGGAAACACCGCCGGCAGAGCAGTGGACTCCGATAAACGGCGGAGGTGCTGGCGGAAATGGCGGTGCTCCATTCGCAGGTCCAGGCGCAGTTTGGCGTCAACGCAATCCTAAGTTACCAATCATTACACCATATTACAGTGCAGATGACGCGTGTATTTATTCCGAAAATTGGCGAGAGCATGATATCGATACATCCGTTGGGGCTGTTGCAACACCACATGGCACGATATCCTTACGACTTCATAATCGCATTCGCGTTGATATGACAATTGATCGTGCAGTTCGAGTTATTAATTTCAAGGTAATGAGAGAGTGTTGATTATATTTTTATAATCCCTCATGCATGATAATCAGCTCCGCAACATAAAGTTTGTAGAGCCAACGATAAATTCTCATTACGATTGATTTCAATGCATTTCAGAATAATATTGTGTTGTCGTTGAGTGGTTCAGGCTCAGCGGCAGCACTTCTTCATCCCAATGGCAGAATTTATCAATATGGATCGCGGGTTGAAATTTTAGCCCACGACACCCAGGGCAATAGCAAGTTCGTGCACATTCAATCACCTCAAATAACAATACCCTTTCTCAAGAAACTGACTGATGATTGACTTTAGGTATGCCAAAATGTGGTACAAAGGTGTAAGTTTCACTTCTGAACAATGTGCACTGGTTTATTTAGTTGATGCTGCCGGAACTCGCACAACCACAGATTCCTTTTCAGATATGAGTCAGGTAAATCGTAGTGTCATTATAAGAAGCTATAATGGCATGCTTGAACTACATCGAGTTAGTTTTCCTAAATATCGTAAAACTCATTAATGACTTTCATGAAATCGTTCGCTAGGATTTTTCCCTCAGTGTTTTCTATTCAGAATCACGACATGGCCCAGCTTGTTTGCAAGAGGCAACAAGTGCATTGAGCGCTGCTCAGTATTGGTCCACTGATGAAGGTGTAGAGAATTGGATCATCAATAATGTTCGCGTATCGCAAACCCAGGATGGACTCGTCAGGTTAGCAATAGAGAAAAATTAATTCCCGATGGCACCCAAATTTGTTTCCTCCATAATTATGAATTGAGTTCACATTCATAGACTGTCAGTACTTTCACGCTTATTGTATTGCAGAATTGCCAGGAACAGTAATAAATATCAATTGAGAACGTCACCAAGTAATGGGACTGCATCATTGACAACTCCTTTTCTACATTGTACTGCGTCGTTGGGGCAAACATCGCACTTGTTCGTGCGACGTGGTGAGAGGCGAATGCACTATGATGGTACAAGTTTTATCGTCCGAAATGCTGGTCATAGTGCTGGATTTGATGATAATAATCAGCTGAAAGTTTATTGATTTCATACTCAACACAACGAAACTTGAAAAATTCACGCTTCTACTCTTTTCCATTTTCCTCTTCATCCATTCATGCGAGCAATTGTGCTATAAATTGACCATAATTACTAGAATTGTTCACAATCTTTGACTCCATTTCTTTATTGGTCTGAGTCCTCATCTTCAGACTCTTCCGATGTGTCACTGTTATCACCACTGTCTAGTTTCATCCGATGTGCATAAGATCGAGTATTAGTGGAAGTAGAAGGTGGGTTACCGCGCTCAGAGCTTTGATGACTAGATAACGAAGAGGATTTTCCACCCACATTGTCTAATTTCGTAATTGTCTCTATGAGCCTTTCAACTGCATCTGTATTATAAACTTTGGGTACTAAATGTGCAGAAAATTTTCCAAGTTTTTGTTTTTCCATCAAATATATTCTATTTTGTATAGTAACGTTATCAAATATTTGGGACCATTCGTTTCCTTTTCTCTGTGATTGAGTTATTTGTGGGTTCCCTCTCATGAAGTCTTTTAGCAGGTAATAGTTCTCCAATCCGCGCTACCAAATAAAATAGTTTTCTTATAAACCAAATATTTCACCGGCAACACAAGAGACATCACCAGAGATCTTCACCGTTTACATACCTCTTGCTTGAAACAAACATATGCAAAAGCGTTCTTTTCAATCAGTTGTTTCAGTATATACAGGGCCTCATAATTTTTATTTTGACAAATTTCACACCGAAGTTTGAGAACATTTTCCCATTCACTGTAAACCATGCGTATTTTTGGTTGTGAAACCGGCATTGTAAAGTATAATCCATACAAGAGATAAATGCCACCGATTTTCGTTTTATATGATTTGTCAGGTGAAATAAATTCTTTCGCAATGTCCAATGCTTCTTCAGTGAATTCGATTAATTCGGAATGTGTTGACCGTCCCCTAAAATATTATTCATAACAGATTTAGAAGTATGAAGATATACGTCGATAATATACATGTAGTTACTCATTATGTATGTACAACAACATGTAGTTAAGAGCATCATTTTCTAACTTACGAAAAAACATATGAAAATTTCATGTCATTCCAAACTTTGCAGAAACTTTGAAACTTCGCATCTTCTAGTGACTCGAATCGTGAAGACAATTCTAGACAATCCTCCCTAAACCCCGCGGCAACATAAAAGTTTTCACACGCATTCATCTTTGTTCTATCTGATTGACTTTTTATTGTGCGAAGTCCAAGCGTAGATTCATGATTATTGTCAAATACATAAAGAACAAATGTATGCAAGTATGTAATATATATTTACAATCTACTGCCCTGTCATACTCTATTCACTACACGATTATCTAGGTTATATATTCTTGAAAAAAAGATGCACGCGCCACTGAATAGGTGGGGATGGTATTTATCCAATCACTTCAAGCTCCGCAATGTTTCTTTTCTTGTATGATTCCCTCTGTGATTCTTCGTTTTCAGTTAGACACGCATTCTAATTAATTATTATTATACTTGGCATATAAATGGTAAAACTTTTCCATGTGCGCATAATTGTATGTCCGAATTACATTGCACTTTGCAATCGCATCCGAACAAGTTGATAATGCGCGATTAATGACGCCAAAAAATATTTGAATTATGCTTCGATATAAATTACAGGAAACCACGTGATCAACTGAGAAATCCATGATGGCGCCGCTCGTGGCAGCTGTCGACCGGAAGATATAGGTTATATATTCCAACCAATCTTCAGTTTGTTATTCTTTATCATTGGAATATTGTTAAAATTGATGGAATAACAATAATTATTGGATACTATGTTAAGTGGGAAATAAAAGGTTAGATTGAAAGCGTTGGGTAAATAAATATCCCACGTGTGAAATAATAATTGTCACCAAATAATGGCGCATAATCCTGATACTGTTGACGAGTACCTCATCAAGGAAATAAAAGCGCTATTATGGGGCAATAATGTTAAAGAAGATGTTTTCAATCGATGGGCACAAGGTTTAGTCGTCAATAATTATCATTCGTCACTAACAACAAGTGTGAACTTCGAGTGTGTTCTTGACAAATGGATCAATTGATTTCGCAGGTTTTCAATTTTCCACGGATGAACCAACAGCATTAGTTCAACTAGAGGGTGGACCTTGTGCAGTTATCGCGCCTGTTCAGGCGTTTATTATTAAGGATTTGCTATTAAAAGGAGCACCTACTACATGGAAAAACGTAACATCTAATGAACAAGATGAATTATTAGTGAAGGCAGCTACAGAAATTGTTTCACAAGCAGCAGATTCGCAATTTCCAAGATATTCATTAGTAAACTTCGATATTAATGACGTGACAATATTGCCCAATGGTGAATTATCACAATCTGTGGCATCATCAGTGCAGAAGGTGGCAGACGAAAAGGAGAATAGTGAAAACACCGATGAAGCTTCTTGCACGACAAATGTTACATCAAAATCTACATTCGATTCAAATTATTTCCATTCGAGGTTGAGGATATATACAACTATGAATCTCGATGATGTCAAAAAATATTTAACGATGAGAATTGACACATTGAAAGAGCCGTTCGGCGTATTATTGCTGTTGTACACAGTAGTTTGTACCAAAGGACTGCCAGGAATGCATTCTGAGATGTCAGATCCAACGGAGCCCGCTATTGATTCAACGTATGGCTATGGCAGTCAAAGTCTCATCAATCTAATGTTAACAGGACGAGCAGTTAGTCATGTTTGGGATCATGATCAAGATGTTGGAGGACTAAGTAAGTAGAATATAGAATGATGGGAGGACGGATAATCACAATGAAATATGAAATTCTTTGTGCTTTATTCCATAACTATCTCTCATTGACAGAGTTGCGTGGTATTGACAAACAGAATGCAGTTGGTTTCCTTGCATTCCTCGAGCATCTGCGCTTTTGTGAAGTTGGTAATTTTCTGAAATCACCTTCGCATCCCGTCTGGGTCCTGGGCTCCGAAACACATTTGACTGTTTTATTCTCAACCGACCGGCGTCTTGTTAGTCCAGAAACACCAGCGGAACAAGCCCGACGTGTTTTCAAGCGATTCGATCCTGAAGGGAATAATTTTATACCAACAAATCTACTCCAAGATGTTCTTGCAGAGCTTGGACTCGTGGCCGATACAGAATAGTAATTCATTTACATACTTTCATCTCTGCTATTGATTCCGTCTGTTTATCCCCTCGATTATTTTACAGTGTGGATATTATGAGAAAAAAATTGGATAGTGAGTGTTTGGGTATCATATTATTGGCATCATTCATGGATGAATTCTTTCCTGAAGAACCACGGACATGTCCTGATACTTTCCCATTGTTGCACTACAATGGTTTGCTGCGCAGCAATCCAGACAATTGTATCACTTATCGTGCGGGCGAAGCAGTGCTCCTTGAATGCACAGTTAAGTGCATACTGGACAGTAATCCAATGTTGACTGTGTTACAGACCAAGTGGCCCAGCATTGAGGTGCAGTGGAATGAGAATATAACGCCGAGTTTGAATTAACAATGGTAAAAAAAAATTGAATCAAACAGCGTCGAAAAAAAAGTAGAATGTGAAAGGTCGAACCACGATAACAATTGTGTTCGAGTTAATGTTAAAATGAAAACGGGAGAAACGAAGCAAGGCAAAAAATGAAAACAATAGAATAATAATGTAATGAGTATAATGATAACGAGCATTCAAATATGGCGATAATTCAATAGCGCTGTCGCTAGGCTTCAAAATAATAGATTTTACGGAAAGTAATATAACACGACGACCGCCTTCTTAATGACTAAAGTTGAATGGAAAAACAAAAAAATAAAAAATGAAATAATTCAAAATGCATCACACAATAATAAAGGCTCGGAGCAAATTGAAATAGACACAAATGAGCATTTCATGGATATAGGGGAATGTTATAACACAAATTATTCTGTGATCATCAAATTTTCATTATCTCTTTACTTTCTATTTTCTTTCTCTTTCACTCATGTTGTGTTTAGTTTTTCGTTCCTTACCGGTTTTGATTCTTGTGAGACATGACAAAGTTGCACTAGATGTGAGATGTCGATTAGTATAAGTTGAAATAAAACTGACTTTGGAAGAGAATAATATTAATTATAATAATAATTGTAATGATAAAAATATTAATAGTCGCCCTGTAGTGGAATACCATTTATTAAATCTGATAAATTCTCATGGAATATTTTATTACACAGAATTGAGCAAGATGGGGCAAATAAATTCATTTAAAATATATATA